>PVKY010000173.1:0-67720 GCA_004027775.1 Bradypus variegatus
CAAGGCCACCTGCTTGCCATCCAACCACTCAGTCTTAGCGCAGGTGAAAAACCGGGGACTATTTGTGTTGGGTCCTGCATTGGCCGTGGTGAAGTTCTTCAGGATGAAGTTCTCATCATCAAATTCTCCCAGTAGACGGACTTGCCACCAGTGTCGTTATGGTGTGAAATCACCACCCGGGCACATAAACCCAGGAATAATTCTGTGAAAGCAGGAACCCTCATAATCAAATCCTCTCTCCCCAGTGCTCAGAGCATGAAATTTTTCTTCTGTGTTTGGTACTTTGCAAACAGCTCAAAGGGCTGGCCACTGACGGCAATGTTGCAGGATACAGTGGGGTTGACAGTGGCAGCGCGCGGCTCAGGCGTTGGCATCTGTGAGGCTGATAATGACCTTTTAAAATATAATTATATAACCACTGTCCTATGGCTGCATGGATCTATTTCCGGTCTCTCTGTTCTGTTTTAGTTCACCAATCTGTAGCTTTACACTAAGTCTTGATATCAGGTAGTATGAGATTTCCCACCCTGTTTTTCTTTAAGAGCATCTTTGCTATATTTGGCTCTTTATATTTCTGTATAAAGTTTAGGATCCATGTGCAAGTTCTATAGGAAAAAAATATTAGAACTTAGATTACTTTATTGAATATGTATGTATAATACGTATGTACATTTGGAGAACTGATATCCAATCCAATAACATGGTATATCACACCATTTATTTAGATTTTCTTTAAAGTCTCTTCTAAAGTTTCCCTGTACAGGTTTTTGTTTTTATGTAGTTTGTTAGTTATTACTAGGTACTTGATAATTTGTGCCAGTATATCAGTATATAGTTATTTTTTCTATCTTTGTTGGGTTTGTGGCTGATATATAGCAACAAAAATTATTTTTTATATTGATTCCATACCCAGAAACCTAGCTAAATTATGTTAAGAATTTGAATATATTAGTCTATGAGTCTTCTGAATATCCTACATAAACATTCGTATCATTGATGAATAGTAATAGTTTTCTTTCTTTCTTTTCAATGCTAATAATTATATTTATTTTCTTGTCTACTGAAGGATTAAGGTCTCAGGGTCAAGCTGAACAGCAGTGGTGACAACAGATATCTTTACATCTTCATCTCACTCCAAATCTCAGAAGGAAAGCTTTTCAATATTTAATCATTAAGTGTTTTAATACTTAACCACTAAATGTTATTAGCTGTAGGTTTTGGAAGTGCTGTTCATCAAATTAAGAAATTTGCTTCCATCCCTAGTTTGCTGAGAGTTTTAATCATGAATTGATGTTGAATTTCATCAAATACTACTTTGTCATCTGTTGCGATAGGCGTATGCTTTTCCCCCTTACCTGTCAATGTGCTAGTTGACGTTCATCGATTTTGTAATATTAAACCAAACTTGCATCCTTGCTGTGTCTCATACATGGTCATGATCTATTCAAATATTGCCTCTACCCCCTTCCTCTGGATTATGATAAAATATATGTCCTAAATTCTTTGCCTTTTACTTTGTTTCCTGTCATTTCCATCTTTTTGTCTTTACTGAATTCTGAGTTGTTTCTTCTGATCTGCCTTCTTTTTCAACTAATCTCTGTGAAACCCATCCATTGAGTTCTTAGATTCAATTATTGTATATTCCAGTTCTATAATTGCTTTTTGTATCTTATGCTTCTTTCACTTTTTATAATTTCTATTTCCCTGATAACATTTTCAAACTTTTGGTTTCTTGAAAAAAATAGCCATATTATAGTCTGTATTTGATAATTCCCATATGTAAAGAGGTTGTGGACATATTCTCATATCGCTTATTTCTGCTGATTCTCATTCATGATGTCTTAGATTTGTAGGAGGAATCTTTTTTTTTAAATTCAACTGTATTGAGATATATTCACAAACCAAACAGTCATCCACCGTGTATAATCAGTTGTTCACAGTACCATTATATAGCTGTGCATTCATCACCACAATCAATTTTTGAACATTTTCAGCACCACACACACAAAAAAGAATAAGAATAAAAATTAAAGCAACAAAGAACACCCAAAACATCCCATAGCCCCCGTCCCTCCCTATTGTTCATTTACTTTTTGTCCTCATTTTTCTACTCATCTGTTCATACACTGGATAAAGGGAGTAGCAGCTAGAGAGTTTCACAATCATGCGGTCACATAGTGTAAGCTATATAGTTATACAATCATCTTCAAGAATCAGCCGGGTTGCAGTTCAACAGTTTCAGGTATTTCCTTCTGGCTATTCCATTATACTAAAAACTAAAAAGGGATTTATACATAATGTATAAGAATAACCTCCAGAATGACTTCTCAACTCTATTTGAGATCTCTCAGCCACTGAAACTTTATTTTGTTTCATTTCTCTTCCCTCTTTGGTACAAGAAGGCTTTCTCAATCCCACAATGCAAGGGCCAAGCTCATCCCCACGAGTCACGTCCCACATTATCAGGGAGATTCACACCCCGGGAGTCATGTTGTAGGAGGAAACTTAAGGCCTACTATGGTGGTATGTTTCTTCAGAAGGGACATTTGCTTGCTTCTGTCATCTGGGGGCACTATTAATTCAGAAGAAGGCCTTATTTTTTTCCAACTCACTCTGGGTATACCAGGGTAAGCTATAAGTTTATTTGGCTCACTCTTATTCTGATGGGGGGCTGATTTCCATACTCTTCAGTCTGAGGGAGTCTGGGTCTTTACTTTTGTCCCTCTTGTCCCACACTGACTTCTGGATTGGGAAATGCCCACAGAACAAAATGAGGGCATTTGAGTGCTAGGCTCCCCTCTTGTCTTATTCTGGATTTTGGAGAGAATTTTCTTCTCCTCTGTTTTAGTTTCCTGTTAGCTAAAATAAAAAACACACAACAAGTTGGCTTAACAACAGGAATTTATTGGTTCATGGTTTCAGAGGCTAGAAGGCTTGTTTCCTCCCAGGGTTGGTATCTTCTTGTTAGCCAGGAATCTTTGGGTTTCCTTGACTTTTCCATCTCACGGCAATGGTAATGCACATGGCAGCATCGCCTTACTTCTCTTCTGGGTTCTGTTGACTTCTGGCTTCTGGCTGGTTCCTCTGGCTTCCCTCTCTCTCTGACTTTCACTCTGCTTATAAAGGACTCAGTAATCTGGATTAAAGTCCAACCTGATTCAGTGGGGCCACACCTTAACTGAAGTAACGTCTTGAAGAGATCTTATTCACAGTGGGCCCACACCCACAGAATGTGTACCAAGACCATGTCCAAACTGCAGTACACAATTCAATCCATACACTCTCTCTGTTTTTAAATTCAATTTTATTGAGTTATATTCACACACCATACAATCATCCAAAATGTATGATCAATTGTTCATGGTACCATCATATAGTTGGGCATTCATCACCCCAGTCTATTTTTTTTAACATTTTCCTTGCACCAGAAAAGGTGAAAATAAGAATAAAAATTAAAAGTAAAAAGGAACACCCAAATCATCCCCTCCTCTCCCACGCTATTTTTCATTTAGTTTTTGGTCCCCGTTTTTCTACTCATCCATCCATACACTGGATAAAGGGGGTGTGATCCAAAAGGCTTTCATAATCACACTGTCACCTCTTGTAAGTACATTGTTACACAGTCATCTTCAAGAGTCAAGGCTACTGGGTTGCAGTTTGATAATTTCAGGTTTTAACTTCCAGCTATTTCAATGCATTAAAACCTAAAAGGGTTATCTATATAGTGCATAAGAATGCCCACCAGAGTGACCTCTCGACTCCATTTGGAATCTCTCAGCCACTGAAACTCTATTTCATTTCGTTTCTCATCCCCCTTTTGGTCAAGAAAATGTTCTCAATCCCACCATACCAGGTCCAGATTCATCCCCAGGAGTCATATCCTGTGGTTGCCAGGGAAATTTACACCTCTGGGTGTCAGGTCCCATGTAGGGGGGAGGACAGTGAGTTCACCTGCCAAGGTGGCTTAGTTAGAGAGAGAGAGGGCCACATCTGAGCAACAAAGAGATACTCAGGGGGAGACTCTTAGGCACAATTATAAGCAGGTTTAGCTCTCCTTTGCAGTAACGAGCTTCATAAGGGAAAGTCCCGTGATAGAGGGCTCAGCACATCAAACCACCAGTCCTCAGTGTTTGTCCACACACTCTCTTACTAGTACTTCACTGCCTTTGGAAATTTTATTTCTATATATTTCATGCTGCATTTTCAGTTGTTCTCTGATGGAGGGTGGTTTCTAATTACTTACAGTACCACCCCCAGCAGAATTCCTGTATTATTAATCTTTTCTTACTTTTCTTCCCACACAGTTAACTTTATTTACTTTTGTTTTCTAAAATGAAAATGCCCTTTTTTCCTGATTATTTACTCTATTAATATTCACAGTAAAAATTTAATCACAGTTTTTAAAAAAAGAAAGAAAATGAGTCATAGCTGCATTATTTCTTTCCATATTCCATCAGACAGGAGACGGTCCTATGGCCTCACAATGCTCCAAAGAGGCTGTGATATATAGTCTTTGGGTAGGAGACCACATGCCCAGCTACAAATTCTATTAATGAAATAATAGAAGAATGGAGAACACTAGCCGTCTGCCTCACTCACATTCTAACAAGTCAGCCCTGGGTGGGAAACACGTGGCAGTGATCAACTATGCCACTGACAGGGAATAAAGAAAGCATGAGCTCTCTTTGCCAGTTTCTTTGAATCCCACAATTTCCATTTAATTAAAAATGTTTTATTTGGGTATAATTTACATAGAATAAAATTCATCCTTTTTTGTGTACGGTTCTATGAGTTCCAACAAACATACACAGCTGTGCAGTCACCACCCTAGTGACCTTCTGAATCAGGAGTCTTTCACTCAGCGTGATGCATTTCGGATTCATCTACGTTGTTGGGTGTATCGGTAGTTCGCTCCTTTCTATTGCTGAGTAGTATTCCATTGCATGCTGTACTACAGTTTGCTTACCCATTTATTTGTTAAAGGATATTTGGGTTGTTTACAGGTTTGGGCAATTATGAAAAAAGCCAGTATTCATATAGCATACTGGTTTTTTTTTTTTTGCATGAACGTAAGTTATGTGTAAACATAAGTTTTCGCTTCTCTTGGGTAAACACCTAAGAGTGGTATCATGTAGTCATATAGTAAGTACATGTTTAACTTTATGAGAAACTGCCAAACTGTTTACCAAAGTGTCTGTACTGTTTTGCATTCCCACCAGCAGTTCCAGTTGCTCCACAATTTTGCCAGCACTGGGTATTGCCAGAGATTTTTTTTTTTTTTGTTCGCCCTTCAAATAGGTCTGCAATGGTATCTCATTGTGGGTTTCCATTTTAAGTTTTCCAAACGACGAAGAAGTTTCTTTCTCACATAACAGTCCTGGGTTGTGTGATTCCTCCAAGATGTTGGGGACCGAGTCTCCTCCCATCCCTATAGTGTTCCCTCATCCCATGGCCCAAGGCAAACCCTCACACACCCACACTCCAGCAAGTGGGAAAACGGAAGGAGGGGGGCAGAGTCCACCCTTCCCCAAGAGGGGCATGACCGATAATGTCCCCCTCACCCGCCACACTCATCAGCCAGAATGAAGTCATATTGCCACTCTGAATGAAAATGCACATGGGAAATGTAGTTTTCAGTCTGGTGACCTACTGCCCCTATTAAAAATTCTATGGAAAGGGGGAGGATATGGGGATACTGGCAGTTGTAACCACCAAGTGATTTATTCACGAAGAACAAGATGGACCTTTCTGGAACCCCCTCAGGCCTCTCTGCAGAGGCCCTAGGAGCCACGTTTAATTCACCCTGTTACCACCAGTGGGCATTTGGTCCAATATCCATTGAATACTTAACACTTGTTAAGTGGGCTGGGCTTACAACAAAGAACAAGACAGAAAGGCCCCTGCTCTCATGGCATTTCCATTCTAGAGGAAGTGGCAGACAACAAAAATGCAAATACGTAAATCAGAGAATTTCGGCTCTGACAAATATGAGCAAGAAAATGAAACTAGAGGTGGGAGGTGACTTTAGCCGTGGTGCTCAAGGCAGGTCTCTGTTTGGGGTGACATTTAATGTGAGACCTGGAAGATGAGGAGGTGCCAGTTATACAAAGATTTTGAAAAAAGCATCACAGCAGGGGCACAGCAGGTGCAAAGACCCTGAGGTTGGGAATAGGTTTGATTTACTCAAAAAACAGCAAAGAGGTCAGTGTAGCTGGAGGAGAGTGTGAGAAGAAGGGAAGTAGGAGGATAGAGAGATGGCCATGGCTTTAGGCACACATATGCTTTTCCAATTTCTCTTGGGTAAATAACTAGTAGAAGGATTGCTGGATTGCTGGGTAGGTGAATGTTTCAACTTTACAAGAAACTGCCAAACCGTTTTCCAAAGTGGTTACTATTTTACATTTCCACTGGCAGTGTATGCAAATTCCAGTTGCTCCACAATCCTGCTGACACTTGATAGGGTCCATCTTTTTAATTCTAGTGGTTTTTCATTGTGGTTTGACTGTGCGTTTCCCTAATAACCAATGATAGGGAACACTTTTTCACGTGCTTTATTAGCCATTTCATATCTCTTCTTTCGCAAAGTGTCAGCTCAAAACTTCTGGCTATTTTAAAAACTGGGTTATTTGTTTGATTTTTTAAAAGCTTCCTCTGGCTGCTGTGGAGAGGATGGGCAGTACAGGGGCAAGAATAAAAGCAGGCAAACATCCTCTTGACCAAAAGGAAGATGGAGAATGAAACAAAATAAAGTTTCAGTGCTGAGAGATTTCAAATGGAGTCAAGAGGTGACTCTAGTGGGCATTCTTATGCACTATATAGATATCCCTTTTTAGGTTTTAATGTGTTGGAATAGCTAGAAGTAAATACCAGAAGCTATCAAACTGCAATCCAATAGCCTTTGACTCTTGAAGACGACTGTATAACAACGTAGCTTACAAGGGGTGACAGTGTGACTGTGAAAACCTTGTGGATCACATTCCCTTTATCCAGTGTATGGATGGATGAGTAGAAAAATGAGGACAAAAGCCAAATGAAAAATAGGGTATGGGGGGTATGATTTGGGTGTTCTTTTTCACTTTTATTTTTTATTCTTTCTGGTATACGGAAAATGTTCAAAAAAGTTTGGGGTGATGAATGCCCAATTATCTGATGGTACTGTGAACAGCTGAGTGTACACCATGGATGATTGTATGGTATGTGAAAATATCTCAATAAAACTGAATTTAAAATTTAAAAAAATGTGGATATAACTAATATCAGTTAAAAAAAAAAAAGAGTAGAAGCGGGGCGGGGGGCTGGAGCCCCCACAGAGGCAAGCATGCCACCGGCTCTACACACTGCCTGGTTTCTGGGAAAGTCAGCTTTGACCTTCCCCAACTGCTCAACTCTTGGGCTGCTGCCAGGAGATTGAGACACTTTACAGATCTCATGAGGAGGCCCCCAGCCCTGCTTCCTGGCGCCCGGCACCTCCATAGCTGCCTCTTCCTTCCCCCAGGGTGGGGAACCCCATCTGCTGGTAGATCAGAGACTGGCCCAAGCCCGCACAGCACAGTTGTACCAGTTGTTAAAATATCAAAATATTTCTGGTTGGTCAAAAACCTCTGTCCCACCTCCCACAAATGCCATCTCCCCACAGTCCAGTCGGTCACCCAGGAAACCTCGGACTTCTCTGTATTTCAGCAACTAAAGGGGGGGCTCCAGGAGTCTGACCCCCCGCTCTGGCCATATCTATTCTGATGGGACAGTGCTGGCTGTTAGACGGACTGTCTTCTGGGCACAGCCCTGGCCGGGCTGGAATTGGGGTTGAGGGAGGATCAAGATGGGCTCAGAATGGGAGACTTGAAGTAATAACAATGAGGATGTTGATGATGGCGATCGATACGCGTTGAGCCCACTCAAGGGGCAGCCATTGTCCTACTCTTTTCGGGCTTACCTCCCTCAATCCTGTCCCAGCAGCCTGGTCTCCCTGCTCCAGTCCCTGTTTCCCACACACAGACAGAAGGACCCGCGAACCCCCGAATCAGATCAGGACCCCGGCCCCCCTCTCCCCGGCTCAAGGTGCTCCAGCCACGTCGAGAGCCGAGGGCACGGTGGGTCAGGTGGGGTCTCCTTCTCGGCTCACTCTAAAAACCTAAACGGGGGAATTCTGGGTTTTCAGGGACAGGACTCAGCCAGGCTGGGGCAGTGGTGGCCCTTAGCAGCCTGACCCCCTGCAGATGCCAAATCCCCCCCACCCCCACGACCACTCAGCGTCTGCCCCGTGACCAGGATCCAGTTTCCCCTTTTCTCTCCTGAGCCCTGGCCCAGGAGCTGCGGGGTGTGACGGGCTGACGGGGGCGGGACGCTTCCTGCAGCCAGCTCATCCACCCTGTGCCCTAACCTCAGGTTCCTCCTTCCCCTGCCCCAGCTCCGGCTCCACTGGGGGCCAGATGCCCCTGTCTCTGCCTGGGTGGCCTCTCAGGCCTCCCTTCCAGCCACTTCCTCATTCGGCAGGGCAGCTAGGCCCAGTGCTCACCACCTTGTCCCCTAAGCACCTGACCCTTCCTCCATGCAGTGTGTTTCTCTCTCACTGCATTTCTCTCTTTCCTTCTCTGCCTGGTCATCAGTTTTTCCTTCCCCATCTTTCACCCTGTTTTTTCTTCCCTCCATCCTTCCTTCCTTCCCTCCCCTCTTTCTAAGGGTCAAAAAACTGTCTTTGGAGCCTGGGTTCCATTTCCACCTTTATTTGCTGTGTGACCTTGGGCAAATGTCTTTACGTCTCTGTAAAATGGGGGAGATGAGAGCATCTACCTCAGAAGAGTGCTGCGGGGATTAAATAAGTTCCCACCGAGAATAGAGTGCCTGCCCGTTGTTAGTGCCCACAGGCTCATGGCTCTATGTTAACAGCCTATGAACATCACAAGCTTCTGATTATCAAATATTAATTATAGCAGACACTTCTGAAAAGCTGGCAAGTGTCAGACCCTGTTCAAGGAACATTAATTCATTTAATCCTTACAACAAGCTCTTAGAAGTAGCTATTACTTTAACTCCCATTTTACAGATGAGGAAACTGAGGCCCAGAGAGGTTGAGTGACTTGCTCAAGGTTGCCCAGCAAGGAAGGGGCAGAGCTGGCTTCAATCATAGTCAGCCACTGACCATCATCCACCGCTGATTGTCGTGTTACATTGCTGTCCGACCCCTGATCAGGGATGGAGGTCATGAGCTGACACATGTCCCCTTTGCCCTTCATGACCCGGCTGCGGGGCCAGGAGCACGACCCCTGCGGTGTCTGGGACTTATTCCTGCTGGTGTTCTCTCTCAGGCCCTCCTCTCCTACTGTCCCCTCCTCCCTCCTGCCTCTGCCACCCTCGGACTTCCTCCTTCACTTGATCAGACTCTACGCCACATCCCACCGGCCTCGGACTGCGGTGGCCAGCAGTGTCACCCACATCATGGGGGATCTCAGACCCTCCGGAAGGCTCTTGCTCCTGCCTCTCCTTCTGACTGTGAGTGGTGAGTTGGGGGCTTTGGCGGCTGCCTCCTGGGTTTCTAGGCTCAGCATGGGGCAGGGCAGTGAGCAGGGTGGAAAGAGGGAACCAAAGATAAGGGTGGGGATGGGGATGGGAGCAGAATCCCCAGTCCCCCAAAGCCCGTGGGTCTCTCCCAGAGCCTGGGTCCCCAAGACTTGGCCTCAGGTGGTAGCAGGGGGAGGAGACATTTAAGGAAGTTGTGACAGGACAAGTCCGAGTACAGATAACCCAGTCCCACCAGGTCCCACTGGACGCTGGACGCTGCTCTCCTCCCTCACTTCCTGGGTGTCAGGAACCACCTCCCCAGCTCCACCTCCCCACCCCACACCACTCCCAGTCCCATACCTCAGTTTACCTTCTTTTCCTCCCCTCAGGTCTCAGCCCGGTCCAGGCCCAGAGCGGTAGGAGCCCCGCCCCTGCGACCCCTCGCCCCACTTTCCTACAGACCCTCCATTTCTGTCCCTTCCTCAATCTCCCTATGCGGATGCCCCCAGCCCCCTTGCCCAGCTGCCGCTGACTTCCCCTGGCCCCCGTGTCGCATCCCCAGAATGCAGCTGCCCCGCGGTGGGCCCGGGCGTCCTGGCAGGCATCGTGCTGGGGGACCTGGTGCTGACCCTCCTCATTGCCCTGGCCGTGTACAGTCTGGGCCGCCTGGTCCCTCGGGGGCGAGGGGCCGCAGACAGTGAGTGGGGCTGGCGGGGTGGGGGGGGGTGGCTTGGGACACCCTGAGGACAGGCCTCATGGGGAGGGGTAAGCTCCCAGGTCACAAGCAACCAAAGGGACGGTGCTGGAGAGACCGATTTTTGAATGGCCCCAATTCACTGTTTGCCCCCATCCTCTCTGTACCTCACCCCCCAGCAGTGACCCGGAAACAGCACGTTACTGAGACAGAATCGCCGTATCAGGTGAGGAAAGGAGCTTCTCTTTCTCACCTGGGGTACCTGTCCTAATAACCTCCACCCCACCACCCCTCCAGGACCCAGACCCTAAAATCATGCTCCCAGTAGCTCCCCTCGAAAACCTGGACTGCAAAGAAAACTCTGGGGCATCTGTCCAAAACCTGGTTTAAATGATTGGTGGTATCTGTGCTCCATTTATACCATGTGGAGAGAAAATACAGGGATGGATTTCCCTGTGCAAGGCAAGTACAGGCCTTAGCCAAAAGGCAGGCTTGGATTATTCTGGAAAAAAAGGCACTTCCCAGATGGAATGGGAGACCCTCAGGTCAGTTGGCTTCGGCATAGAAGGTGGCCACGGTCCAGGTTGCCACTGCCCCTGACAGGCTGGTTTGGGGGAGAAGCTCTCAATAAAGGCAGAGGCTATATTCAGCCTTGGTTTGGTAAGTCTGAAGACAGGGGTTCTGCAGCTCTTAGGGGATCCTGTATCCCTTTGAGAAGCTGGTGAAAGTTGGAGATTCCTCAGAAAAATCCAGACAAAAAGTACAAAATTGTGCATCTAAACTCAGGGGGATTCAAGTCTCCTTGAAACCCTTCTTAACAACCCTGATGTCAAAGTGACTTTTTATCTCTTCCCCTCCCTGTGAACACTCGTTCTTAACCCTTTGTGGAGGGGGAGGGGGTCAAGGCTTCCCTGAGAATCTAATGGACGCCGAGGAGAACCCTTCCCAGAAAAGTGCACAGCCAGAGCTGTCACTGCTATGAGACTTGGGAATAGGATTCGGGATGGGGGCTTCAGCTGAGGCCAGCCTGTGGGGCCCAAAACCCTCCCTACAGTTGTTAACACTGCTTTGTGAAATCTGTTTTACTTGTCTCCTACCAATTTTGCTTCTTTGTCTAACTTGTGCATAAAAAGTCTTGAATAAAATCCCAGCCCTTCTCTGTGGCCTCAAGGTTGAAGAAGCTGTCAGGGGTCTTGCAGGCCACTGAGAAGGCTGGATTTTGTTCTAAGCTTATTTGGTGGACTCCTTCCACTGATGGCTTCCACCCTGTTTTCCGATGGCCCCCCTCCCTTTAGGAGCTCCAGGGACAGAGGTCAGACGTCTACAGTGATCTCAACACACAGAGGCCGTATTACAAATGAGCCCAAATCACAGAGGTCAACAGCTTGATGCTGGATCCAGCAATTCCTGATGCCCATCCAGCAACCCATTCTTATCACCACCAAGACGCAGATCATCAGAGCGCCCTCCGGAGATCTCAGACCTCTCCCCACCACCCTCCCCAAAATAAACACAGAGCACAAAAACTCTGTTGAATTGTGCCATTTGCTTGGGCTGAGGGAATGGGCATATGTGAGGGGTCCTGAGTGAGGTCTTAGACCCAGAAACAGATGAATGGGGGGGGGGACTTGGGGACTCTGGGGTTCTTTAAGGAAGAATTAGAACTAAAGACATTTCATTAGCTTTATTCCAAAACTGAGTTAGGAGGCGGAGTGGGGTGGGGTGGGGAGTAGGGAGATGGTGCGTATTTCTTGTGCCACCACACACAATCCAGAACGAGAGGGTGAGAAGTCAGTTGGCAAATGTGGGTGTCTGGGTTAGTCAGCCCCTACCAGGCATGTTGACGTAGATTTTGCCTTCTTCTAGGGGTGAGGAAGAGAAAGTTCAAATCTTGACCACCCACCCCCACCCCACATCTCCACCCTCCTGGGGACCTCCTGCCTGAGGGGTTTCCTCAGGAGTTCCCCCAGGCACCGCCCCCAGGGTTTCCCCAACACCACCTCCAGGGCTTCCCCGGGGCCCCCACCCTGGGACCCCCTTCCCTGGGGACACCAGTCACCCTCCCCGGCCCCGCCCGGCCCTACCCTCACCCTGCGTGGGCTGGTGGCGCGGCCGAGCGCACACAAACACCACCCCCACGATGAGCAGCGACATCACCGCGTCGGCGGCCACGAGGCCCGCCAGGAGCTGCAGGGAGAGAGGCCCACATCTGGAGCAGGGACCTGGAGGGTGGGGCCACAACAGGAAGACAGCTCCCTGGGGCTGCGATTTGGTGATGAAGGGGACAGAGATTTGAGGGTGGGAGGCAAGATGAGGACCTGGAGAGCAGCTAGGGTGTTCCAGGCCCCTCAGGCAATGCTGTGGGAGGGAGGCAAGGCCCGAAGTGCAAGGCAAAGGCGGAGGGAGTGTTTATTTCTCACCTGGGGACATCTGAGCCGCAGCCACTGTGGAAAGAAAGGGAAGGTGGGTCAAGGGGGGAAGAGGTGATCCCCAAAACAGGGTGCAAGGAAAGGTGACGTTCTGAGAAGGAACCTCCCTCCAGGGAGACCACAGGGGAAGGGGAGGCTGCCAGAGACACAGAGAGAGACAGGAAATCAGAAGGCAAGGCTGACCCAACTATGAGAAGAGACTAACAGGTAGCCACCCCAGAACCACATCCCCCTGGCAAAGGACCCAGGCCCTGAAGCCAAATGGTTCTCCAGCAAGGGGAATGGGCACAGGGAGAAGGACCCACCCTCACCCCTCCCTTCAGAGGTCTGACACCCAAGCCCCACTCTCCCAAATACTCTGCCTCCATCCCCCATAACCGCTGGCTTCACCTGGGAGTAAAAGCAGGAGCAGGATGTGCCCTGGAAGGGCCATGGCGCACAGGGGGTTGGAGGGGCCTGGCAAGGGGCTGTGGTCCAGAGAAGTCCTGAGCGACAGTGGGGGAGCAGAGGTGGAGCAATAGCGGATGTCACACTGCAGGCAGCAAGGCCACCAGCTTCCTGTGTGTGTGGTGGGTCTGTGACTGTCTCTGGAGAAAAAACTGGGGAGGAGGTGAGGAGGAGGCAGAGAGACCGGGAGACCGGGGTGGGGAGGACTGCTATGCTTGTCCTGATGGGAGGTGACAGAGGACCCAGGTTGGGGCACTGGGGGGATTCTGGAAATAATTTTGAAGGTAGAGTCAGCAGAACTTGCTGATGGAGTGCATGCGGGGGTGGGGAGAGGGGGGAGCCAGGATGAGCAAAATTTCTGGCCTGAGCAACCGGAAAGATGGAACATCCATTGACAGAGATGGGGAAGTTGGGGTGGGGGGGCCCGGGTTTGGGGGGAAAGTCCTGAGGTTTGGGCACACTGCCTTGGAAAGGCCTGATAGACCTCCCTGTGGATATGTTGACTGACCACAGATGCACTTACGAGTTCAGGGGATAGGTCTAGGCTGAAGATGGAAATTTGGGAGTTGAAGGCTTGTGGGTAGTATTTAAAGCCACAAGATTGGATGACATCACCAGGGAAGTGAGTACAAACAGAGGAGAGAGGTTCTCTCCAGACTGGGAGAAGAACCAGTGAGGGAAACCAGGAGGGGTGAGCACAGGAGGAGGACTCAGGGAAAAATATGCTTGACGTGATCCAGAAGGCGACTGCGATGGGAACTGGGAATGCACCTCCCACGGGAAGGCCAGTCAGCTTGCTGGCTGGGAAGTCACAGCTACACCACAGCACCCAGGCCAAGTACCTCCCTGCCCAAATTATTTTTAACGATGAATGAATAAATGAGACCTGACGTCTGAGTAAGGAGACATGGGGAAGAGGAAAAAACTTGAGCCCTTTTCTCACTTGAGACCAGGGAAGCCGGGCCTCCAGCCCCCTCCTCTCCCAGGACCCAGGGGCCCTGCCTCCCCCGCCCAGGGCCAAGGAGTCAAGGCCCCCAGCATCCCCTTTGACAGTCACCCAGAAATCCACGGCTCCAATCTCCTCCTCTCTCAGGCCTGTTGAGTTTCTGGCACCCCAGGGCCCTTCTTCCTCAAACTACAGGTGGGGCCCCCACTCCCTCTTTCCGCGGAGACTCAGGAGCCCCGCCCACCGGCTCGGCCCCGCCCCTTCAGTGCCTGGTCTGCTGGAGCGCAGCGCGGGGACTCCCCCGCCTGTGGGCGGGGCCCTGCCCAGGACCGGGCGGTGCCAGAACCCAGTTTAAAAACTCGCGGGGCACCCGACCCAAGATCGGGGACCCGGCGGCGGCTCCGCGGGAGAACAGCGAGGCTGGCGCAGCGCCGAGGCCGGGGCCCTGGGGGCCCGCATTCCGCGCCACGGAATCCCCGAGGTAATGAATGGGTTGCGGGAAGGCGAGGCACGCCGGGTCCTTTAAGGGGGTGAGGGGCCGGGGTCGGACTCTCGAGTCCCTAAGGGACGGCGCTGGAGCATCAAAATCCTGGGTCCGGTGGCTCAGAGGGACAGGGTGCTCGGACTCCTGGGTCGTGCCGGAGGAGGGGCTGGGATCCTGGATCTTGGGTCCTGGGAGAGGAGGCTGGGGACCCGGAATCCCGGCTCGTGGGGGTCCGTGGAGGCTGGCTGCCTCTAGCTGGGGCTGAATTCGTCAGTCCTCGAGGGCGTGGTTGTTTGAAACCAGCCACCGGGCCCCTTGGGGAAGCTCAGGCTCCCGGCAGCCTGGGTCCTCGCTGGCTGCGGCCCGCCCCCGCCCCGGGACTTCCCGGGTCGCCACCCGCCCAGGGTCCCTGGGGCTGCGTAGGAATTCCCCATGCGCGGCGATTCCGTGAACGCCACGCTTGGTCGCGCGCCCCGCCTCGGAGCCGGACACCTGGGACGCGAGACGCGGAGAGGAAGGGAGGGATGGAAGATTCCCTTGCGTGAGCGCCGTGACGTCAGCGCGTCGCGTCTGGGCTGTTTCGGAGCCTGCCCTGCACGGCTTAACCCTTGCTCCGCCGGGCGGAAGGGTGAGGGCGGGGAGCATGGCCTTCTCGGGTGGTGGGAACGAGGCGTCTGGGAAGCGGGACTCCCAGGTCTTAGGGAGGGGGCACTGAGAGCTGGATTCCTGGAGAGGAGGGTGCTGGCTCCCGGGCCCCTGCGTCTGCGAAAGGGGGCTTGAAGGCAGTTTGAAGGAGGAGGGGGCAGGGGGTCCCCGATGGGCTAGGGGCTGTTGACTCTTGTCTCTCGGGGAGGCTGGAAACACCGATGTCTCGTTTCCCGGGGAAACACGAGCAGGTCAGCTTCTAGGGCCGAGACTGGATGTGCGTCTCCAGGGAGGGATGCCCGGCGACCTCTGAGGGCTCCGTACTGAGAGATGGGGTGGGGGTGGGGGTGGGAGGCAGGGAAGGAGGGAGCTTTTTCGGAAGTTAGGAGGTACAGAGGGGCGCCTTCCTCCCCCGTCCTCCGTTTCCACGACGCTGGTGGAAAGTTGGGTCAGAGGGAAAACGCGGAGCAAAGGGAAGGAAACGGCGGAGGCGGCCGCCGCACCCGACATCTTCAGCGGGCTGTGGCGTCTCAGGCGGCATCAGTGTGCCAGTTTTTCCGCGCGCGAGGGCGGGGAGGGCGCGTACTGGGGTGACTGAAGGACCCTCGATGACTGCCGTCCCCCCTCCCCCCACAGTGAGCCGAAATGAGCGCAGTCACTGCCCGTCCCAGACAGTGAAGAAACTTCTGGAAGAGCAGAGGCGCCGGCAGCAGCAGCCTGACGCTGGTGGGGCACAGGTGAGACCCAGGAAACCCCGCGGCCATGTGGTGGTGGGCAGGGCCGGCCCCAGCTTGCTGGGCCTGGAGGGCTGATGAGCGATGTCCTGACTCGGAGGTCCTATCCGTGGGGAATGGATGCTGAGGAAATCCCCCAATCAATTCACCCTTCTTTTTCACTTATACCTCTCACAGGGACAGTTCCCGCAGCCCCTGACCCAGCCCCTGACCCGGTCTGTGGATGAGGGTGAGGCTGGTAAGTTTGGAAACTGACTGGCTCCCTCAGCTCCAAGCTCCCCTTCCCTCAGGGACTCAAACACCCCAACCCTTACAAGTTTGAGGAACCTAGGAATGAGGCTCCCATTCTTGTTGGAACCCAGTAGTGCAATCCCCTAGATTCTCTGGAGCCCAGTAGTATGTGCGTTTAGTCCCTCATGCCCCAAGAGTCCTCGGTGCCCCCCGGAGTACTAGCTTTCGGCACCTTGAGAGACTCCAAGCCCTCACGGGGTTCTCCAGCCCTGGTCCGTCGCTTCCCCAGCCCTTGTAACCAGACCTGCCCCTGTCCCTCCTCTCCCATGCAGGCCACGCTCACTTCCTAGCGCATCAGGAGACTGTGGGTTCTGGACTTGGCAGCCTGGCTGCCCCCACAGGCCTTCCAGACTGGGACCCCAACACACATGCTGCCTACACAGACAGCCCCCTCGCTTATCCTGCTTCTGCTGCTGAGGGTTTCCTGACTTCCGACTTCTACCCACCCTCGGACCCAGGGCAGCCGTGCCCATTTCCCCAGGGGATGGAGGTGAGATTACAGATGGGGACAGTGTGCTAAAGGGCCCCTAAAATTTCATAATTGCCCTCATGCAGCATTTTGCTGAGATGCCAAGTTGGGTTGAGCCCATTCCTCAGATGGGCAACAGTGAGGCCCAACAGTCTAAGATCACTTAGCACTTCACCAGGGACTCTGGCCCTGCCCCTGATTCTGTACGTGTGTGTGTGTCTGTGTGTGCGCGCGTGTGTGTGTGTGCTGGGAGGGAGGTTGGGAAGGGGAAATCTTAGTTGACTGGCTCTCCTCACTCCCTCCCTCTTCAGGGCCCCCTGGATACCCGGCTCTATGCAGAACCGTCCCTGCCACAGGTGGGAAACTGGAGAGGTTCTGGACTCCCCTCCAGACCCCCAGAGTTGCCCCTTGCAGCTACTGGACCATCCCTGGAAACAGCCCGGGCTCACATGCTGGCCTTGGGGCCACAACAGCTGCTGGCCCAGGATGAGGAGGGGGACACGTGAGTAAAGGGGAAGGGGGGCTGCAGGCTCTTGGCTAGGCTCAGGGGCTCTGCTCACTGCTGCCCCCCACCTGTCCTCAGGCTCCTGCACCTGTTTGCGGCCAGGGGGCTGCGCTGGGCAGCATATGCTGCAGCTGAGGTGCTCCAGGCATGCAGACATCTGGATATCCGTGAGCATAAGGGCAAGGTGAGAGCCAGGGTCTTGGACATCTGGGTTCAGGGGAGGGGAATGCAGGGGTCTGGGCTCCTGGATCCTGGACAGCTGTGAATGGGGGCCTGGACTCCTGGGTCTGAGGGAGGGAGGGGCTGGATGCCGAAGTGACCTTTCCTGTGGCCTGCAGACCCCTCTCCTGGTGGCTGCTGCTGCCAACCAGCCCCTGATCGTGGAAGATCTGCTGAACCTGGGAGCAGAGCCCAATGCCACGGACCATCAGGGACGATCTGTTTTGCACGTGGCTGCTACCTACGGGCTCCCAGGAGTCCTCTCGGTATGGTCACCTGGCAGGCGGGTTGAATGGGGTAGGCTGGTTGCCCAGATCCCAGCTTCCAGAACTAGGAGGCCTGGGGAGACCCTTACCCATCACACTGTTTTCTCCCCTTCCCAGGCCGTGTTTAACTCAGGGGTCCGGGTTGACCTGGAAGCCAGAGACTTCGAGGGTAAGTTGGGCAGCAGGCTGGGCTGAATGGGGTGGGCGCTCCAGGTGCAGGGCCCTCACTGTCTCCATCCGCAGGCCTGACCCCCCTCCACACAGCCATCCTGGCTGTCAACGTTGCCATGTGCCCATCTGACCTATGCCCCCGGCTGCTGAGTGCCCAGGCCCGGGACAGGCTGGCTTGCGTCCATATGTTGCTGCACATGGGTGCTGATCACACCAGCCAGGTGAGCCAGGGTGGGCTTCTAGGAGGATGTGCAGGTTTCCCCCTGGACATCCAGGGGTTCAAAACAAACTCCGACTTGGCCTCTGCCCAGCTGTGTGATCCTGAGTGCTTGACTTCACGTCTTTGTACCCCAGCTGTCAACTGGGAATAATGACATCACTGATCTTAGCTTATATTGATCAAGCATGTAATACGCATCTAGCACTGAGTTTTCACAGATTAGTTCCTTGAATCCTTACAAACCAACTTTTGATGCATGCATCGTTGTTACTTCCACTGTTTTACTCATAAGGAAACTGAACTGCAGGGAGTCAGAATCTAACTTATCAGTGTCAGAGAGAGGATTAGAAGCAGGTGATCTGATCTCAGAACCTGGCTTTTAATAACAATGATATTATCCTACTTCTTCATGACGATAGCTCCTTCACAGGCGAGTTGAGAGAATTAAACGTACACTTAATTTTTAATTATTTTTCGGTTAAAGAATTTTGAACAAAGATAAAGTACAGAAAATAGTATAATGAAGTCTGTGTACCCAGTGTCAGTGACCAGGAACCTGTAGTCCGTCTTACCCCATCCACTCCTCTACTTTCCTATGTTACATTAGAGCAAATCCAGCATGTAATTTTATCCATAAATATTTGTCTGTCTCTAAAAGACAAGAGCTCTCTTAACTTCAATACCATTATTCTACCTTAAAAAAATTAATAGTATAATATCAAATATCTTGGCTGTGTGCAAATTTCTGTTCAGCTCTAAACTGACAGACACTTATTTTTTGTATTAAAAAAATCAGGATCCAAATAAAGTCCACATATTGCAATATGTCTTTTTCAGTCATATTCATCTAGAGCCTCCCTTTCCGTTTCTTGGTTTTCTTCTTGTAATTTATTTGTTGAACCTACCAGGTTGTTTAACCCTGTGTAAGCATGTAACATTTTTAGTGTTCATTTTCATTACAAACTCTTCAAAGGCACACAATAATGTTCATTGTGGAAAATGCTTTATTTTGCTTCAAAATATGAAGAGAACAGCTCAGTATTGCAGTGATAGAGACTTACTTAGTCCTCTCAACTCCTGTCCTCATATGTAAAGTACATTCCATAGGAACGTGGGTGCATTTTACTGGTATGGCAAGATGTGGGGTGGCCAGAGCAGCTGCAAGCTCAGAGAGCTCCTTTGCAGGGGTCGGGGGTGAGGGTCGGGTGGGGTTGGAAAAGGAGCCGTTTTCTCAGACATGCCTGGGCAGGAAAGTTGTTAAAATACATGTATAGTTCTGTGATGTGATGGTGTGGATGGCGTCCCCTCAAATGTGGTAGTCTTGTGCAGTGCACAGCACACACAACTGTATCAGGCACTCCCGGGTGGGGCTTACAAAGGAGGGCCAGGGTCTCTAAAGTCTGCTGGGTTCCCTGGGAGGGGGCCCAGGCATGAGGACTGATCTGACCTTGGCTTTCACTTCCCACAGGAGATCAAGAGCAACAAGACGGTTCTGCACTTGGCCGTGCAGGCCGCCAACCCCACCCTGGTACAGCTGCTACTGGAGCTTCCACGGGGAGACCTGCGGGCCTTTGTCAACATGAAGGTAGGAGCCTGGGCAGGGGTGTGGTGGTGTGAAATATGACAGAGGGGGAGTGGGGGTCCTGTGGGTTGTGGACATGTCGGGGGCAATGCATAGGATGTGGACGTAGCTTTGGGGGTTGTGGGACGTGGTTGTGGAGGAGGGAGTTTACATGATGTGAGTGAAACAGAATGGGTGGGATGTGGGTGTGGGGGGATATGAAGCATAACGCCGAGGACGCAGGGCCAATGGGTCTGCACATCCTTCTCAGCCCCCTTCTCCCCACCATCTCCAGGCCCACGGGAACACAGCCCTGCACATGGCGGCTGCCTTGCCCCCTGGGCCGCCCCAGGAGGCCATCGTGCGGCGCCTGTTGGCAGCTGGGGCAGACCCAACCCTGCGCAACCTGGAGAACGAGCAGCCTGTCCATCTGCTGCGGCCAGGGCCGGGCCCCGAGGGGGTGAGCACTGAGCCCACGCTGATGACCTAGTGGCCTCTGACCTGGCATGGTGTCCCTTCCAATCTAAAAGACTTCTAATCTCAGAAGAGGACCTCATCCCTTATCCAACCCCAGCTTCAAAATGTGACCTCTGATCCCAGACTTTTGATCCCTGACCTCTACCCCAACCCTGACCTCCAAGTATGACCTCTACTCCTAACCCTGAATCCTGATCTCAGGATGTGATCTTGGATTCCCAAGGGTAACCTCCAACACCCTGTCTCTAACCCTGGGTCAAAGTGGGACTTCTGACCTCTAAATGTGACCTCTGACCCTATGCCTCTGCCCTTTGATTCTCACTTCTCATTGCTTACCCCAAAGTAGGAACCCCTAGCTAACAACCATCTTCCCTTCTTCCCTTCTGGCTCCTGACCTCTTTCTCAATGTGTGAGCCTAAACCTTCACCCTCAACCCCAAATCTTGACTCTGGACCTCTGACCTTCAAACCCGCTTGGCTTCCCTTCTCTAACCCCAGCTCTTAGGTTGCTTCCCCCTCTTCCCTGCTTGACCTCCCAGACTTCTCACCCTGCCTTGCCTTGTCCACAGCTCCGGCAGCTGTTGAAGAGGAGCCGCGTGGCAACCCCAGCCCTGTCCTCTTAGGACTCGAATCCAGAACCTGGACTGATTTTTCCAGTCCCCACCGTCCAGTGGGACAGCCAGCGTATGCTAATGTTGCAAATCCGTGATAATATATGCGGAATGTCCCGCCATTTGGGGTCTTACATTAAAACCCCAGAATGGCTGCTGGGGGGTGCACAGTCCCCAATATTTGGGGTATTGTGATACCCCTCCCTCGCCCACAAGGAGCCCCTTTGATGAGTTCTGTGAAATCGAGGCCCCTTGATTGTTTCTGTGAAACACCCTGGACCCCAACCCTTTCCCCACCAGATCTTTCAGGGTCCCCCTCCCCCAACTCAGCTCTTGACACCCGAAACCCTAGATATAGTCCTCCTCCATGGTGCTTAGGGCACCTCAAAACCACTCCAAATACCACCCCTGCAGGGCTCCTAAAATGGCCCCAGCCCTCCCCAGGACTCACACCTTTCCGGTTCTAAGCCCTGAAACACAGGAAGAACTCTCCACATAGAGTCCCCTTTTGGATTCAGAACTCAACTGGATCCCTGTCCCAGGCCTCAGCATTTCCACTGACTCCATTCCTAATCCGAGCTTCCTTGAAACTCTTTATTAAACTCAATTTGGACTAGAGCTGTCATTGTGTAATCTTTGGGGGCATTGGTGCAGGGGAGTGGCTGTGGTACCTGCTGAGGGATCATATTTGGATGAACGTGCTGGTAGGGTGTGTAGAAGACTGTGTCAGTGCCAAGCCACATCCCGTCACCCTGACCCTTTCAACTCGGGGTGGCCTGTAGGGATTCTCAGGTCCCTGGTGCCTGCTCTGTCCTGGGTATGAGTGTGCCAGTCTGTAAGTGCCAGGGAGTTCCTGCCTGCTTCCCACCCCAGCAGCCCTCCAGCAACGACTGATTGGAGATGGCATCTAAATATCCCAGGTCCGTTGTCTCTCAGATGGGATGACGTGGACAGATGTTCTCCACTAGATCTCAGAGATCCCCAACCGAATTAAGCTCCAGTTGCCCACAGTGGTTCTGGCTGGATAACACTCCCTTTATCGGCTCCTCCCCATCTCCATCTCACTTTCCCCCTCCCTTACCGATGTTTTCTACCCCTTCCAAATAAGAAGCCCTCTGTCCTCAAATCCTTGCCTCAGTGCCTGCTCCTAGAGAGACCCAAACTAAGACAAAGGGCCTCCATAGTGCCTCCTTTCCTGTACGTGCCCCCAGTGTCTGCTGTGGCCTCCACTCCCAATCTAATCCAAAGAACCCTTGCTCCAGAAAGCCTTCTGACCCGCCGTGGCCCCCCACAGCTCAACGCCTCTCAGACAAAAAACCAAGTATATATTAGCACACTTCAGGGCATGGGCCAGTGTCTCTACCCCAAAACTTGGTGGCTTATTTGCTCATGATTCTGCATTCTGGGCTGGGCGGTTTTGCTGACTTGCTTTGGTCACTTACGTGGTTGAAGTCAGCAGGAGACCAGCTGAGCTGGGAATCCAAGACCACTTCACGCACACTTGGTAGCTCTGCTGAGATGGAGCGTTTCCGTTTTAGTTTCCTGGGCTGCTCAAGCAAATACCATGGGACGGTTTGGCTTAAACAATGGGAATTTATTTGCTTACAGTTTTGAGGCTGCGAAAATGTCCAAATCAAGGCATCATCAAGGCAAGACTTTCTCCCTGAAGACTGTGGCTCTCCGGGCTGGTCGCTGGTGAGCCTTGGTTCCTCTGTCACATGGCGAGGCCCATGGCAGTCTCCTGCTGTCTCCCTTTGAGTATTTTTTTTTTGGCCCTTTTCTCTCTTTCTTGACCTTCTAGGACTCCCATAACGTGTATATTGGTGTGCTTGGTGGAGTCCCACAGTCTCTTAGGCTCCATTCACTTTTTTTCATTCTTTTTTTCTTTCTGCCCTGCAGCCTGAATCATTTCAGTTGTCTAATCTTTGAGTTCACTGACACTTTCTTTTGCCAGTTCCAATCTGCTGTTGAAACCCTGTGGGGAATTTTTCATTTCAACTGTTGTGGTCTTCAACTCCAATATTTCTGTTTGTTTTCCCCTGGGCTTGCTCCATGGCCTTAGGAATTCCCCCTTTTACAAAGTCCTTCTACTCCCTATGAAATATAATTTCCCCTTCTGGATGCTCTATTTTGGATTTTAAAGCTGATAATGCTTCACCCCATGCTAATGCTTCACCTTAACTGTTGCTTAACTGCTTTGGCCATCTGCAAGCTGCTCTGCCTGCAGGGTGAGTTCTGGGAGGGCAAACCAGAGACGTGTATCCTGGTTCAGTCTGTCAGGCCACCACCCAACAGGGTGACACCAACACGCAGGCACCCCAGTAAGTGTTCGTGGTTACCCTGCCTTCTCCGGAGCAGGGCCAAGGACCGACAGTGAGAGCACAGCCCGGGTCCCCACTGTGCTGGGGAAAGGAGAGAGGAGGGGCCACCAAGGTGCCCTTCGCTTCTCCTACCATCTAAAAATCTGCATTTTCTTGACTCAGCACTTGCCCAGTTACTGCAACCCTTTAACTCTTTTCTGGCATTTTGAAGAAGATGGCTCTGCCTGTTTTTGCTAGGTGTTCAGTGATTCTGTGGGGGAATGGCACCATGGTTATCTTATACGAACACCTGAGAAGTCTCCTTCCTTATGAAGTCGATTATAGGCTTTTCCATTTCTGCAAAGAAGACAGTTGGAAATTTGATTGGGATTGCATTGAATTTGTAGGAAGGTTCTTGATTACTGAGTCAATCTCCTTGGTTGTTACATGTCTATTCAGATCATTCTATCTCTTTTTGAGTCGGCTTTGATTGTTTGTGAGTTTCTAGGAATTTGTCCATTTCATCTAGGTTATCCAGTTTTTTTGGCATACAGTTGTTCATAGTATTCTCTTATAATCCTTTTCGTTTCTGTAAAGTCTGTAGTAATATCGCCTCTTTCATTTCTGTTTCTACTAATTGGAGTCTTCTCTTTTTTTCCTTCTTCAGTCTAGCTAAAGATTTGCCAATTTTGTTGATCTTTTCAAAGAAACCAACATTTACTTTCACTGATTTTCATTTGTTTTTCTATTCTCTATTCCATTCACCTCCTTCCCAAACTTTATTAATCCCTTTCTTCTGCTAATGTTGGATTTAGTTTGCTCTTCTTTTCTAGTTCCTTAAGGTGTACATTTAGGGTATTGATTTGAGATTTTTCTTCTTTTTTGACATATGTATTTGTATTTACAAATTTCCCTCTGAGTACTGCTTTCACTGCTTCCCCATACATTTTGGTATATTGTGTATTTTTGCTTTCATTTGTCTCAAGGTATTTTCTAATTTTCCTTGTGATTTCTTCTTTTACCCATTGATTGTTTAAGAATCTGTTGTTGCTCTTTCCATGGAAGCTCGGATGCTGTCGGCTGCCTCAGCATGAAGCTGAACATCTTCCCAGGCACTGCTGCCAGAAGCTCACTGAAGTGGATGATGAACGCAAGCTTCGTACATTTTATGAGAAGTGTATGGCCACAGAAGCAGCTGCTGACACTTTGGGTGAAGGGTGGAAGGGTTATATTGTCTGAATCGGTGGTGGAAACAACAAACAAGGTTTCCGCATGAAACAGGGTGTCTTGACCCATGGCCGTGTCCATCTCTTACTGAGTAAGGGGCATTCCTGTTATAGACCAAGGAGAACTGGAGAAAGAAAGCACAGATCTGTTCGTGGTTGCATTGTGGATGCCAATTGAATGTTTTCAACCTGGTTATTGTAAGAAAAGGAAAGAAGGATATTCCTGGACTGACTCATACTACTGTGCCTTGTTGCCTGGGGCCCAAGAGAGCTAGCAGAATCCACAAACTTTCAATCTCTCTAAAGAAGATTGTATGTCCACCAGTATGTTGGTGAGAAAGCCCCTGAACAAAAAAGGTAAGAAACCCAAGACTAACCCAAGATTCAGTGTCTTGTTACTCCACGTGTTCTGCAGTATGAACGTGGTGTATTGCACTGAAGAAAAAGCGTACTAAGAAAAATAAGGAAAAGGCCTCAGAATATGCTAAACTCTTGGCCAAGAGAATGAAGGAGGCCAAAGAAAAATGCCAGGAACAGATTGCCACAAGGCAGAGGGCTGTCTTCACTGAGAGCTTCTACCTTTAAGTCTGAGTCCAGTCAAAAATAAGATTTTCTAAGAGTAAAAAATAAATAAGACCAGACATTAAATCTTCTTTAAGCATTTTCACTGATGAAAAGCTAGATAAGGAGACTTGGTCCTTGTAATCCTGTGTGGGTAGAAAAGGGACTATAAAGCAATCTAACAGTGGACAAATCTTGCATGATACTGCAAATAGAGAGATCTTTATGATGATGCAAGAGAGGGTCAAGCCAGTTTCATTTGTAAGTAGTGGGTCGAACATAGAGGGGATCTGTTGCCTTTTCAGCAAGGCATGAAACAAAAACTTAAGGAAAAGAAGTGACCAGGACTATATATCTTTTGTACAGTTTACTTTGAGGAATACAGATTTTCTTAAGATCTACAAGAAATGTAATACATGAAAGTGCCCTTGTGAAGATGGACATTTTCCATATGTATAAAAAAATTGTTAAAGTATAGTTAATGGGTACCATTTTAAAACAGTTCACAAAGCTTTTTAAACCAGTGCAAATTTAATGCATTAACAGGAAGCTTTTCAACTCTAGTGAACTGATATTTTATTCATGCTCTTACTCTCTCTTTCACTCTGAAAAGAAATTGACTGTTTATTTAATAAACTTGCACCAATCAAGAATGCACACAAAAAAAAAGTCTGTTGTTTAATTACCACATTATTGTGAGTTTTCCAGTTTTCTTTCTATTATTGATTTACAGTTTCATATCATTGTTGTTGGAAAACATACTTCATATGGTTTCAGTCTTTTTAAACTTATTAAGACTTGATTTGTGGACTAATATGTGGTCTATCCTAGGCAATGACACATGTGCACTTGAGAATAATGTATATACTGCTGTTAGCTGGAGAATACTGTATGTGTCTGTTCTGTTAGGTCTAATTGGTTTATAGTGTCAGTCACATCCTCTATTTGCTTATTGATTTTATATCTGGTTATTCTATCCATTATTGAAAATGGGATATTAGAGTTTCCTACTGGTTTTGTAGAAGTATTTCCCTTCAATTCTGTCAATTTTTGCTTCATATATTTTGGGGCCCTGTTGTTAGATGTGTATACATTTATAATTGCTATATCTTCTTGACAGATAGAACCTTTTGTCAACATATAATGTCCTTCTTGGTCTCTTGTAACTATTTGTGACTTGAAATATATTTTGCCTGATAATAATAAAGTCACCCCACTCTTTCTTGGCTACTATTTGCTTGGAATTTCTTTTTACATCCTTTTGCTTTCAATGTCTTTGTAACTTTGTATCTAAAGTGGGTCTCTTGTAGGCAGCATATAGATGGGTCATTCTGTTTAAAATCCATTCTGGCAATCTCTGCCTTTTAATCAAAGAGTTTAATCCATTTATGTTTAAAGTAATTATTGTTAAGAATTTACTTCCGCCATTTATCTATTTGTTTCCTGTTTTCTTGTATGTTTTATTGGTCCTCATTAATGCCATTAAAAAAATTTAATTGACTTTTTTTGTAGTGTACAATTTTGATTCCCTTCTCTCCCTTTCTGTATTTTTTAAAGTTATTTTCTTAGTGATTACTTTGGGGATTACATTAAAATCTTAAATTTATAACAACCTAGTTTGAATAATATCAACCTAGTTCCAATAGTATACAAAAACCCTGCTCCTATGCATTGTCATCCCTCCCTCTTTATATTGTTATTGTCACAGATTGCATCTTTATACATTATGTGCCCATTAGCACATATATAATTATTTGGTGCATTTGCCTTAGAAATAATATAGAAAAGAAAGATTTACAAACCAAAAAATACGGTAATACTGGCTTTTATATTTCCCTATGTGGTTACCCCTATCAGTGCTCTTTATTTCTTCATGTGGTTTTTGAGTTACTGTCTAGTGTCCTTTCATTTCAACCTGAAGGACTCCCTTTAGCATTTCATGTAGAGTAGGTCTTCCAGTAATGAATTTCTTTAGCTTTTGTTTGTCTGGGAATGTCTTAATTTCTTCTTCATTCTTGAAGGAGTTTTGTCAGATGTAGAATTTGAATATGCTCTTATATGTACTCACGTTGTGGCAACTGGGCAATAATGAATTTGTGGGTATATGGTGCACTTAATAGATTCTGAGAAAAGCTTAATTGGACTTCATCTTACAGTCAGTTTTATGGCATAGTTAAATTTCCATATTTTCCTTTGTGTTACATAAAATTATAGTATATCTTATCATTAATGGTATCTTAGATTCTGTTGAAATATATTTATTCTGATATGTATCAGCATGCACACACAACCCTAATACATTAACATGATAGAATATTTCTAAAAAAACTTTGCATTTTTAAAAGAATTATCAAAGTCAATTTTAATGGGGAAAGAAATGTGGCTTGAGAGCACAAGAGCATCAGAGGAGCAATAGCAAAGTTATTTTTCCTGCTGGAATTTCAATAACAGTGTTTTTATAAATTCTTCTCTACATTTCTATGAAAATGTAAACACTATTAAGGAATTACACACTGAGCATATTGAGCAAAATGGCCTTTCATTTCCTGTTCCAACTGCTTCGAGTTTCTTACCTATTGTTAGCCTGTTAATCATCCCTCATTGTGAAAACACAAAAAGGCAGCTTTCCCCACTGCCTTAGGTACTAGTGATAGATTTCTGCTAGGGTCATCTTAGCATAACTAAAGTTATAACCAGGATCAAAATGATAGTGCAAACTAGGTTCTCTAATGAGGCTGTGGCATTGTATCCAACTTGCATCACGAAAGCATCTTCCTCCTCACATCTACCAGATATTTATATTTGCTATACATAACGTATAATACATGTATATATTATGAACCACTGTATGTTCATAAGGCCCTTTGGGAGATTTAGAAACAGGTGCTCCTTTCATAAGCCATCTGTCAGAAAATTGTGTGGTATAATGATGTTAGACCATGGCACACTACTGCCATCTGTTGGGAAGTTGTGGTAAAAAAATTAAGTCTACAATATCTAGGAGGTGAATAATGTCACCAGGAATTTTGCAGTGCACAAACTGAACACCATTCAGGGCAGCCTGCTATTAAACAGCAGGTTAGCAAAGTGGCCAAGAGTATGGATGCTGCAGTCAGGCTTCCAGGGTTGAATTACCAGCTCCAAGCATTCCTAAATGGTGACCTTGTGCATGTTATATAACCTCTCTGCTTCCATTTCCTAACGTATAAATGGGGATAGTCATAGTGTAACCGGCGCCCTGCCGGCGATAGGGACTGGCAGAACCCCATTCCAGGTTCAGGACTCTAACTGCAGAAAGAATTCAGAGACCAGAGTGGCCAGTAGGAGAAAGAAATAAAGTTTATTAAAGAGAGAAGTAAGACGTGTTAAAGAGATAATGTAGGCATGTTCCAGGGAGAAGCATGCACCGAGTGGGAGTGGGTTGACTTATAAAGGGAAGTTTTGCTGGTGGCAGGTTTCCATAGTAACTTTTGAATGTCGGGGGCTTACAAGGTTTGTATTAACCACAGTTTACATTAACTTCTTTGTTCTAAATGGAGATAGCTATCGCGACTTGTGGCTCACCATCGGGTACCTAAAAGTTGTCTATGGCAGATGTTTAACATTCTTCATGACCCCATGTTTTTTGTCATTAACGAAGAGTTTGCTTTGGGCCCATGATTTTACAAACTTTTATGGTTTGGAGAGGCTTCAGAGCTTTAGGGGAAATTTTGGCTCAGTGAAGTCTGCAGTTGAAGCTTGCAGATCTGCATTAACTCTTTTGAAGCTGATTAGAAGACCAGAGCCCACAGCCTTGATGCCCTATTCTCTCCTGCCTCAATAGTACCTACTTCATGGGGTGGAAGTGATGACTCAACGTTCCATTGCATGCAAAGCACTCAGAGCATTGCCTGGCACAGGGTGAGTGCTACCATATCTTTTGAATTTACTTAACAAATACTTGCTAAGTGACACCATATTGTTTTAAAATTTATTTAACAAAGACTTACTAAGTGGCGGGCACAGTTCTAACAACTCCACAAATCCTTCTAACAACTCTTCAGGGACAGGTAATAACATTTTTAGAGGACTACCTCCAACACTTCACAAAAAAGGACACATGAGGGTATGAGTTCCAACAGCTGCTTGCGGACATCACATCCCCCTCTCCAACACGTATGACTGGAATTTCTATGCCCCAGGGACATTCCACCACCTCCCTAAAAGATGAAGACTTTGAGGTATGAGGACGTGTGAGAGTCTCAGTTCCCCCTTGGGCTTGAAGGTTGGGGTGTGTGACTGTGTGTGAGGGCAGGATAGACAGCAGGGAGGATAACTTGCCAGAGCCATCTCTCTGGGCTCCACCTGGGAACCAGCAGATTCAGGTCTGGAAGTCATGGCTGTTCAGCACCATGGAAAGCTCCTGAGTAGGTCTCAGGGTCCCTCCCTACTTCCAGCCATGGCCCTTCCCACAGGAACGGCCTGGATGTAAGGGACCCTCATTCAGTTTCAAGAGGTGAAGGAGGCTTGGGCAGGGAAGGTTAGGGTGAAGGTCACCCAGAGCTGTGATTACACCCTGCTTCCCCCACAGAGACACAGGATGACCTGGTGGGGAAGAGGACTTTATTGGGCTAATTAGTGAGGGAAATGTGTGAATTTCAGGGAACAAGAGACAATGGGACCAAGGTAGAGGTCACCTTAAAGAACCATAAATTAACTTACAAAATAAATTAAGGTGAGGAGGTCCCAAGGGGGGAAGTGGCTAGGGATGCCTGGGGATTTCTTAGGGATGGAATTTGGAGTTGGAAAGTGGCAATGAGAATTTCCAGCCCCCACCCAAGGCTGTGAAATGAACTTGTCAAGCCCCCCAGGCTGGGAGTTGGGGTTCTGGGGCTCCAGGGAAAGGGAAGGTGTGGGTTCAGTCGAAGGGGTGCAGGAGCTGATTCAGGGTCGTTCCTCCAGGAAACGGTAGGTGGGGTTCTCATAGCCGTGACGCTGTAGCTCACGGAGCTGCTGCTCCTCCAGAGTCAGCATGGGGTCCACCTGCAACAGAGGCACGGCAGGAGGGTGGGGCATGGAGACATGGCGCATAGATATCAAAGCCCATCCGTGCTCTGGCCCTGGAGCCCCCCCCTCCCATATCTGGCATCTCTCACCTCTACCACCCCATGGCTAATAGCCCCGTAGGGCTTCTTCCTGCGCAGGAGCAGCATGGAGAGGATGACCAGGGAGCCTCCTCCCGCTGCCATGATCAGCAGCCCAGACACGGCCTCACGGGACACACCTGCCCCAGCTGGTGCCTGCAGGGAGAGGAGATGGGGCAGAGGTCCATCTCTGAGGTTCCTCCAAGGTGCTGTGTGGCCTTGGGAGTCACAGCCTGGCCACTGACCTCTGACCTCTCCCCCTAAGTGCCCAAGATGTTCTTCCTCTTACCAGCTCATCTCTCTGAATCTCCGATGAGTGGAAAGGAAACCCCCTCGGACCAGACACATTCACCTGGGGGAGCAGGAGGTTTCAGGGACAAGGAGGCTGGGCCCCAGATCCTTCCCACCCCCATCCCACCTCACCCACCCCACCCCAGCCCCAGGGACACCCCAGCCCCAAGAATGCATCCCCCAGCTCTCTCCTTTCCTAGAAATCCAGAGTCCATGTCCCCAGTCCTCCCTCAGCCCCAGGAAGCCAGGTTCCAAGCCACTTCCTCCCTCAGGACCCAGATCTGATTAACTTACCTTTCGCTCGTACTGCTCCAGAGGGGACAGCTTCTCTCTCTCAACAGTTGCACCATCTTGTTCTGTGGACCCTGCACCCCTCCCCAAGTCCAGTGTCATTCCTGAGACTCCAGAGGGGTGCTCCCCCAGCACATGAGGAGGGGGTCAGAAGGGGCCTGGGGCTCCACCAAAGTCTGGGGTCCCCAATGTATGGACCCTTTCCCATTCTGGGTTCAGGGATTCAGTGAGATACAGTGGCTGGGTCTACTCTGTGGGGCACTCACCTTTGGGAAGGGCCATGGGGGCATCTGCTGGGAGCCAGGAGGGGCAAAGCAGGAAAAGGGAAGAGAGGAGGGTGTCATCAAAGAAAGGGTGGGGAATCCCCAAAGCCCCCCTTCCAGGGACCAAGGAAGATCAAAGGCCCTAAAGAAGCACCCCCCCTCCCCCAACCTTAGGCATTCCTCCCCATCCTGTCCCACTCCCTGTGTGGGTAAGACATGGCTGGACTTTGGGGATGAGGCTGGGGGTGCATATCGCCCAAGTCTGGGGTTATCTATAACCGGACTCACTCACCGTCCTTGGAATCCGGAGGCTGCAGACCACCCTTGTCCTCACTGCTTCCCCCAGGGGCAGGGGCTTCCAAGTCATTAGGACCCAGGTGTTCAGAGTGGAGGAGCTCCTCTGAGGGGACATGCAGAAAGGCGGCTGGTGTGACAAGCATGGGGGCTCCACAAAACAAAACCGGGTGGAGGAAGGGCACCCTAACAGTCGAGGGCCCAGGAGAAGGTGCAGACAGCAGAGTCAGTCCCAAGTGGGGGTTAGCCATAAGTGGGAACTGAGGAAGTGGGAAGCTGGATGGAGGCACCCCTGGCACGGAGGATGGAGGCTGAAGTTTCCAGAGAATGGACTCCTCAAAGAGCAGCAGCATCAGATGGGGATATCCAGTGGGAAGTCACAATAGATCTGGGGCTGTGGCAGGCCACACTGCTTGGTACCCATGCTACTGTGTAGGCCCCTCCTCCTGAATCTGGGCTGGGTTTGCAACTGCTGTAGCCAAAAGAATGTAGGCCCACAGCCTTAAGAAGACCTGGCAGCTTCCATGTATGTGCTTTGGGGAGCTGGAGCTGCCCTGTAAAAAGTCCAGCTAGCCTGATGGAGAGACCATGTGGAGAGGTTCTGTGGAGAAGAGGGGCCCTGAGCCTACTCGGGGAAGGAGAGAGGCCCACCTTGCCAGGGTCCCAGCCCCTGGCTGATCGGCCAGCTGAATGCAGCTGCATGCTTGACTATTGGCAAGACCAGCAGAAGAACCAACCAGCAGAATCCAGACCAGACTAAAGAATTGTCAGCAAAGAAAATGGTTTTTGACTTGAGCCACTAAATTGGTGTCTGGGTGTGTATGTGTGTGTTATACAGTAACAGATAACCGAAACAGGGTGAGTCAAAGGGTGGGGGTTAGGGTCTACCCTCAGGTATGTCCGGAATGGGGGTTACAAGTCCTAGACACTCACGGATCTGGGGCCGCAGCTCCTGAGCCAGGCGGGGGTTCTGGTCCAGCAGGCCCAGGCTCTGATTCATCCGCTCCTCGATCACTTGAAGGTGGGTCTGCACCTGTGGGGCATGTGGATATAAAGGATGAACTGAGAAGTGCAGGACAGGTGGGGAAACTGAGGCATAGGGGAAGGAGGAAGGTCAGTGGAGTCCAAGAAAAAACAGCAACATATAATGGACAGGAAGTAGGGTACAAAGGACAGGAATTGGCCATAGGAGGAAAACAATTGAAGAAAAAGCAGGATACAAAGAAAAGGAAAAGATGTACAGAAAACAGGAAATGAGAGAATGAGAGTCTTGGAAAGAAAGTAAAGTAGAAGGAAAAGGGGTGGTAACTAGGAAAAGTGGGGCTTAGCAGACAAGGTGATACAGAATATAGTTACTGTGGTATAGGAAATAAGAAGCAGAAGTACTTGGAATAGGAGGGGCAGGAAGCAGGGATCCAGGGGACAGGAATTAGTGCTGAGGGACTGGAAAGGGTCGTGAGACACAGAAAGGGGGTTCTGGTGATTGGAAGTTGGGGTTTAGGAATAGGAAGGGGACCCAAGGGACAGAAAGGGTCTAAGGGACAAGAGAAAAGTCTGTGTGTGTGGGGGGGGTCCCGGGGACTGGGTCTGGGGGATACAGCAGGGCATCCGGGAGCTCGCAGAATCAGGGCACCTGGAAGCGCATCTGCTGGGCCTTCTCGGGATCCACGGCAGCCACGTGCTGGTAGTGCCGCAGTGTGTGTCTTTGCTCCTTCTGCTCTGCGCGCAAGTAGCGCCGCAGGGCCAGCAGGACGCGCTCTGCCTGTGGAAGGGATGGAGGCTGCCCAGGCCCGCCCCAGCCCCTGCCACCCTTCGCCCTCCGCCTAACCCCAGCCCCCCCACCTGAGGTGGGTCCCCCTGCAGTGCAGCCAGAAAGCCCTCCAGGGCAGCCCGGCGCTGGTCGTTGATAAGGGCGATGACGCGGGTGGCGTGTGTCTCCACCAGGCGTTGCCGCTCGCTGGACACCTGCTCCTCCAGGGTCTGCAGAATGGACTGGAAGTGCTGGGGAGGGGGGTGGGCACGGGGTCAGGAGAGGTAAAATATGGTGGTTGGTCTAGGCCGGGCAGGCCAACCTGGTGATGGGACTAGTCAAAGGAGACCTAGTGTGGAAGGGGTGGAGCTATGGCGCCAGGCGGTGTGGGTGCGGGGCTAGTCCTAACTGGAGCCGATCTGAGGGTGTAAACCATACTGGGTGGGAAGAATCTGGGAGTGGAATTGGCCAATGCAAAGTGACAGGGACCAAGTCATTTAGGGAAGGAAAGGATCCAGGCCCAGGCTGGACCAAACTGGGGACAGGTTGTGCCCAAATGAGGCTTACAGTGGGGGGACCAAGAGTTTGGGAATGGGGGCTAACATGAGCGGGGTCTATCTGAGGTAGGACCGCACCAAGGTGAGGGTGAGAGGTGGGACTGAGAGTCACGAGGCTGGCTCTGCTGAGCTGGGATTACAGTGCACATGAGGCTGGAGGGGCAGGACCAGAGTCGGGGGCCGGACATAACAATGAGGAGCCGAGAAGTGCTGATTGCATCTGCAAGGGGCTCAGGCTCAGGAGAGCAGGACTCCAGGGCCTGCCTGGGAGGTAAGGAACAGGAAGTTAGGGCAAAACCTGGCCAATCTATGAGGACAGCGATGTTAGCTCAGATGGCAGCCAAGAGGGCTGGAGCCAAATGTAGGGGCTGAGTCAAGAAAAGTGGAGCTAGGTAGGGAGGGGTGGAAGCGGATGGGGCTGGATATGGCCAGAGCCAGGTTGCACCTACCTCGTTTAAGGCCTGCCTGTCGGCTTTAGGCAGGTTCTTGGACTGGTTGTCCGCCATGGCCCATTCACGCATCACCTGGAGGGGAGGGGGAGCGCCAGGATCCTAGAATCCACCTGCTCCACCTGGTAAATTCCCCAAACCCTTCTGAGGACCCTGGAGTCCCCAGACTCCTTTAGTTCCCCCCGCTCAAGGGTGTTAGAGGAGAAAACCCAGAGGAGTTTAAAGCGGACAAGTACCACGGGGCAGAGTTTCCATAGAATCCGATGGTTTCCCAATGGGGTTCTAGGTGGGTCAGGGATCCCTGGTGGTCTTACAGGATGGTGTTGAGGACCAGGAGTCAATGGGGGCCTGTGGAGTTTTCTGGGATTTAGGGAGCTCTGTGGGGTCCTGGGCCCCCCAGCATCATCACCTCATTAATCTGGCGCATCCTCCGCTCCTCCAGGTCCATCTTGGCCCGCAGGAACCCCTCGTGCTCACTGATTTCCCCGGGCATGCCGAAGTACACGTCCACACCATCTGTGGGCCTTGGGGTGGGAGTCACTGCAAAGCCAGGGATCGGGGGGTTGTCTTGCGGCCCACTTCTGGGTCACCTTTCCTACCTGGAGAACTACATTTCCCAGAGTGCACTGGAGACCATCATGCATCCAGTGTAGCCATAGCTGTTGCCTGGCATCATGGGAGATGTAGTCCTGGACCAGGCCAGCTCTTGCAAAACTCAGGAATCCATTACATTATCCTCCAAGCTTTCCCCAAATGATCTTTAGGACCTACCAAATGAGCTCTCCACCTCCAGGTACCCCCAAACCACCGTTTCCCTTTGCATACTCCATAGGCCTGCCCTGCCACCTCTACTTTCTCCAAAGCTAGTCTCACCCCTCCAAATGGATCGTTCCCCCACAGGTCCCCCCCAAACCTATCCCTAACACTAAAGCTCTCCCAAACCAGCTTTACTCCAGGGTGGAGGGAACGGAGGTCTGGAGACAGCCTCACCTTTGCTGACCCCTGCAGGAGTGTGGGAGCTTGGGGGTGGCGCTCTCTCCTCCTCCTCTTCCTCCTCAGCCCGTGGGGGCTCCACGAAGTAATCATCTACAGGCTGCAGGAAGGCTTCTTCCTCCTCCCGGTTCTCCCTCCCTTCTGTTCTGGCCCTCAGGGGCCAGGCCCGGGCTGAGGGGTCCCTGAGGGAGCAGAAGACCTGAGATGGTAAGAACCTGCGACCAGCCCTCAAGACTCCCCAGGAACCTTGGGGGGGGCACCCTCCTACTCACCCAACTGCTGTCCCAGATGGGTTGGCGGTTGATGGAGGGGGGCAGCACACATACTCCACACCCCGGAACCGGTCTGCGCCACAGGGCAAAAGCATGCCGGAGCCACGCAGGGTGAGGCCCTGGGAGCTGCAGGCCTGTGGGAAGAGTGGGCCCAGATACCAGGATGATGGGATGGGGGTGGGGGAGGCTGGCCCCTGGATCTTGGAGGCTGGGTCTGGGAGCCTGGACTCCTGGTTCTGGAGGAGGGGGCTGGGGAGTGGAATTTCTAAGTTCCAGTGGGAAGAGGGGGCTGGGGGTCCAGACTCCTAGTTCCTGGGTGAGGAGGGGTCTGCAGGTCTGGACTCCTGGTTCTGGCAGAGAAAGTGTCTAGGACGGTGTTCCTGGGCTTTGGGGTCCTGAGGGATGGAAGGTGTGTGCCCAGAGTCTTGGTTCTAGCGCAATCCAGGGGTCTGGACACTGGGGTTCTGGGGGCTGGGGTTGGGTGGCCAGGTCCTGACCTCCTGCGCCTCCTGGTGCCTCCGGGTGGAGCTCTCACACTGGTCCATGCGCTCCTGGTGCAAGAACCGGCAGCCTTCGGGCACCAGCAGGGCTTCGCTCACGAATTCTCCCGCTGGGGAATGGGAGGCATCCGGGTGAGACCCTCTGACACTCCAGGCCATCCTCCCCAGAGGCTATATATTATCCTCAGAGGCTTCTCTGCCCCACTCCGAACTCAGGCACCCAGACACCCAATGTGGGCCCAGAACCTCGCCCTTGGGAGACCCCACCTCAGTCCCCTCCCCCAGCCTGTACTCACGCAGGCAGCGGAAGGGCACGACCTGGTGGGAGTGGGTACAACGGCCGCCCCGGGCACCCCCGCACCAGCGCTCCATGGGGATGGCCTGCGCTGCCTGCTCCACTCGTGCAATCTGCAGCTCCGGGTACATCTGGGGGCACCAGTGGGGGGCGATCAACCCACTGCTCCACCCCCACCGGCCGCTCCTCTGACCCTTTTCAAGGCTCCAGTGTTGAGAAAGACCTCTCCTGCCTAGGCCCTGCTTTACCCCATAGAAATCGCCTTGGTTATCTCAGTCTCGCAGCCCATTGGCCACGCCCCCTCGTAGCTTTCTCCTGCCTAAAAGCCCCGCCAGACCTGCCCGTAAGCGCCACCCTCTAAGCCCCACCTCTCCTCTGGTCACTCCCCTATCAGATCCATCTCCTGATGGAGCCCCCTTAAGTCCCGCCTCCTTCTCGGTTTGGTCTCCCAGTGTCCCTCCTCTTCGTATTAGGCTTGCCTTTGCATAGTCACGCCTCCTATCTATTCACTCTCTCCTAATCCTCCACCCCTTTCCAATCTTGCGGGTCCATAAGGTCTCTTTTTGTTTTAGGCCTGTTTCTCCTTTGCCACGCCCACCCATAGGACCTACCACCGATTGCTAAGCACCGCCTCTTCACTGGGACACCCCCCAACCCCCTTAGCGGGCAGTCTTTGCACGGGTTTCCCCTTTTCCTGACCTAGTTTCTCAAAACAGGTCCTGCCCTCTCCTAGCATCGCCTCTTTATTGACCACGTCCCCTAGATTCCTATGCCTCCTTAGATCCTGCATCTCCCTGGGCCCCGCTTTTTGCACACCTCGCTTTTCCTGGGCGACCCCGCCCCATCTGGGCCCCGCTTCCCCGCTGACCACGTCCCTCCAGCAGGTCCCGCCCACCTGTCTGCAGTACTCCAGCACGCGCTGCGGGTCCCGGAGACAGCGTCGCGAGAGCTGTGGGTCTGGCTCCCAGCGGCCGGTGCGCAGATCCCGGTGAAGGGTTAGGCGCCCGCAGAGTCCGGCCACCTGGGCCGACCCCGGGGCCTGGGGGTAGGGACCGAGAGGTCAGTAAGGGCACGTGGGACGTCGGCATGTGGGCCCCCCGGCTCTTCGTGCCCCAGGACCCAAATGCTTAAACCCCCAGCACCTGCCCCCTCCCCCAAGCACCAAGCACCCGCCTGCGCGGAGGCACCGTTCCCCAGGAAACAGCTCCCGCGGGCGGGGGCGCCCCAGCTCTCCCGTTGCTATGGCGACCGGGTCCCCCGGGATTCTCACGGCCTTGTTGCCGCGGAGACAGGCTCAGTTCCCACCCAGCCGCACCGCGCTGGAGCCCGAAGGGGTTAAACCTGGATCATGGGGGTGGAGGCCAGAACCCAGGCGTTCTGGCTCCTCCTCCCTCCATCCGGCTCAGGCTCCCATTCTGGGGTGCAAAGACGTCCAGGGGCTGCCTTCAGTGCCTGGCAGGCCTGGACATTAAGTCCTTGAGAACCAGGAGCCACATCCTAGGTTGCAATAGGGGCCTGGACTCCCAGGTCCTGGGGCCCCCATGTGGGTCCAGAGGATGCCAGCGGCCTGGGTCTTGAATCCAGTGGCTAGATGACTGGTGGGTTCTGTGTTCAGGTGGGAGGAGGCTGGGGCCGAGTCTCCCGTCAGGGGTTCTTAGGGGGGCTGGACTTTTGGGTTCAGGGGCTCTGGAAAAGCCACTTCCTATGTTGGGGGAACATGGGGACTGGGAAGTCAGATGATGAGGGAGCTGGGACTTGGATTTCTGGGTCCAGGTTCCTGGATGCCTAAGGCTGCTGCAGGCAGGTGGGGGTGGTGAGGTGGGCGCCATCTGATTGGAAAGGCTGCGTTTTCTACCATGTCTGCATCGGGGTCCGGAGGCCCCGTGCCGCCTCTTTCCCCACCCCCCAGGACCCAACCCGGCCTCACCTCGGCCGCTCCGGGGCTCCCACCGGCCAAGCTCCCGGCGGCGAGTTGCGCGCGCAGAAACAGCAGCAATAGTGGCAGCAAGAGCGGCAGCGGCGGCGGGCCCCGGTGGCGGCCCAGACCGCGAGCGGCGGGGCTGGCGGGCCCCATGTCCCGGCCCTCGCGCCCTCGCGTCCCTTGCACTCCCGCCCGGCCGGCCCGCCCGGCCCCAGCGGTGACAGGAGCTCCCAGCGCCACCGCCGCCGCCGCCGCCTCCTCCCGCCGCCCCCGGGCTGCGCCGGCGCCGCCAGCCCCGCCCCGCGCCGGCCCCGCCTTCCCGACCAGGACAATAGCGTGGCAGCTCTGCGCAGCGTGGAGCAGCTCGGCAGCCCCGGGTGGGAGCGGGCGCCAGGCCCCCGCCCCTCGAGATTCCAGGCGTTCCGCCCCAGGCAAGGGCCCAGCCGGGTGTCTGGGTCACAGGCTCCACAGTTGTGGGTTTGGAGTCCTCCTTCAGGACCCAGGAATTCTCTCCCCGGCCGTCGTCTTCCTCAGACCCAGAGACCCCCACTCAGCTTCGCTCTCCTCCAGGGATGCCAGCATCGGAAAACACCCCATCCCCTCTCCCCCACAAAATTCCTCTCTTGAAGTCCCAGGAATGCAGGCCTCCAAAATGTTCCCCATCAAGAACACAACAGTTGAGACCCACCCTGCTCCTCCCACAGGTCCAGGAGTCTGGGCCCCAGGCCCCTTCATCAGAACCGGAGATCAAGCCCCTGCTGTCCAAGGGTCCCACGTGTGTGCACCTTTAACTCCCCTCTAGTTCCGGGATCCATGAACAGAAGCCCCAGCCCTTCTTTAAGGATGGCCCAAGTCCCCTGGGGCCTCAAGACAGTTGTCTCTGTCCCTGTCCTTGCTCTAAGGATGGGACTCCCCACCCCCCACCCCTCAGGCCTCACTGCGTCTCCTCAGATGAGAGACTGAATTCTGTTTCCCCAGGCTGGCCGGGCAGCCCCGTGCATGTGTGCATCCGTGTGCGCGTGTGCATCCGTGTGCGCGTGTGCATCTGTGTGCGCGTGTGCTTCCGTGTGCATATGTGCATGTTGCTGTGCATACCCACATGTGGTCTATTTCTGTGTATGCAACAATTAAGTATGCACCTCTGCATGTGTGGTTATGCGGATGTAAACCAAGAGTTAAGAGAGCCCAGAGCATTAAATGGTAACCAGGTGCTGGGTGTGGCTCACCTCCTAGGCTAGGGTCATGGCAGGTTCCATGGACTTTAACTCGAGAGAGAGGAATAATGCTGGGAAGGTCCCTAAGGCACAGTCATTCCTTTGACTTTTTTTTATTAAACATAAATACTCTCATCCCCAGATTCTCCTTCATCCCACAACCATTCACCTCCCAAGACAGTTCTCACCTAGGCACTCTTTGTGTCCAGTTCCTTTTGGGCTTTAAAGGAAGATGGAAGGAATCAAGACGGTGGCCAAGCAAAGTGCCCCTCAGGGAGAGCCAGAATAGGGGTGGGGCCTGGTCTGCCCAATGCTATCTTTCTTCCATGGTCATTTCGAAATAACTCATCTTCTCTCTGTGGCTGGGAACAACTTCCATTCCTGCCGCTAACTCCTACCACCCCCTGCCCCAGCCCTCTGCCAAGGACCCAGCTGCCATCTTGAATCTCTCACGCAGGGGAACAGGTGAGCATGATGACCACCTTGCTTCCTCTTAGGGCATCCCTTTTGGCTGAACTGACTGTACACCAATGACCAGACAACTGTCGTGATCATTCACTCCTCCCAATGTTCAGTTTCAGAAGATAAGGTCACCAACTTGTTCTGCTTCCTCAGAAGTCCAGACAATCCATTATGGCAAGCTGAAGATCCCAGGACTCTTCAGAGAGGTGTCACACATGAGTCTGGAGACGTGGGTGTCTGGGTGTGGGGAAGGCAGCATATGGGGAGGAGGAGGTTCCGGGGGCCAGGTCTGGAGGTCCAAAGGACATGGGTTTGATGTAGTTGGTGAAAGCTCGAGGATGGGGTGTGGTTAGATAACCTGCCCGAGCTCTATAAAGTCTGCAAGGGGGAGCCATGCCTAGGTGGGGGCTGAAGTCATAAAAGGTAGGAGTCCCCAGGGGTCCAAGAGGAGAGGTGGATGGCAGGAAGAGGCCTCCTCCAGGGGCTTCGCCAAGATTCAGGCTCACGCTGACCCCTCGGACTTTGTAGTAGCCATTGGTTGGGTCCTGAGGAGACAGATGGGACTTGGTAAAGAATGTGTGGGTACAGAGGGGTGAGGGTCACTGATGGAGAGACACACTGAGATAGGGTCAGACCTAGAGAAAGACAAAAGAAACAGAAGCAGGCAGAACCCCAGAGACAGACACACAGACTGCAGAAAGTCAAAGTGAGACAGAGAAACAGTGATAAGGGACAAAGGGACAGAAGGAGACAGGCAGAGACAGAAACAAAAACAGAGCAAGACAGAGACAGTCCGCTGAGGGGTGGCAATGTGGAAGGAGTTGCAGAGGGAGTGAGAGACAGCAAGATCAACCAAGACATCCATCATTCATTCATTGGCCTGATAGCTTCGATTCTGTGTAGTGCCCTGTGCTGCTGCTGGAGACATCTGTCACTAGGGGAGACCTAGGCCCTGTTCTCATGGACAGTACAGACCAAGGGGGAGATGATAAAGCACCAGGCAGAGCACAGAGGGCTCGGGGCTGCTGTGGGGGAAGCACAGGCCAGAGGGACTAGAGAGAGCTCTGTGATGGGGCAGCTTGGGTGGAGTTATCAGGTCCGACTGCTCAAGGCTGTGGAGGGGTAAACACAGGCAAAGACAGATCACGGCTGTGATGAGGGAAGCACGGGCTTTCTAGAACAAGAAGTATCTGAGCTGAGACCAGAGGAAAGAAGTAGATGTGGGAAGGTGGGACTATTTCAGCCCAGCAGAACAGCATGTGCTAGCTAGGTGCAGAGCAAAGAGATGGGAAGGGCTCTGGACTGGGCACTGGGGTCAGTAGGGTTGCCGTGAAACGGGATCCCAGAAGAGGGGCACGACTGGGGAGACGTGAGATCAGTGCGGGACCTCATAATTGTAAGGGGCCAGGGGTGACGGGGACAACCAGGGAGGTCTGAAATGTGACCGAGATGGGGAAAGCACAGACAGAGTGATCAGGAGGGAGGCCAGGGCTGGGAAAGCTACATGGGCACAGTCAGCAGATACTGCAACTGAGGCTGAGGAGATGGGTGAGTTGGCTCAGGAGGCAAGGGGAGAGAGACCAGGAGGGGGCTGGGCCCAGTCCTGGGGACAACAGATGGAAGAGGAGGGAACCGAGCAGGGCAGGGAGCGAGTTGGAGACGAAGCGAAGAGAACCCCTCCTCTCCCAGCACTCACCTTGGTCTCCAGAGCCCCCTCCTCATCCAGGCCCAGGTCACCGTGGTCGGTAAGCACAATGGGGCCCTGGGGTGGGGAGTTAGTGAGAGGGAGTGGTCAGAGGTTCTTCCTGCCCCAAAGACCCTCAGCCTGCTGGTGGAGGCCGGGCAAGAAGGCCCAAGGGCATCTGGGAGCTGGGTCAGGGGTCAGGACAAGGGGGCCCTGGGGATATTTCAGCTCTAGGGAATAACTGAGTCAGAGACTTTGGGAGCTGGGGTCACTGTGAGCACTGGGCCCCTGTGTGAGTCTCGGGGCCCGGTGGGGTCTGGGAGTTGGGACTGGGTCATTATTTCGGTCTGGAGAGCCTGGTATCCTACCCTGTCCTCGCCGCTGCCCGTCTCTTCCTCTGGGCCGCGCGAACCGGAGCCGTCACTGCTGCCGAGGATCCGCACCAGGTTTTTTTGCTTGGAGCAAGAGGCTGAGATCCCGAACAGTGAGGGGCGGAGACAAGCGATTGGGCGGGGTCACGGTTTGTAAAGACCAATGAAAGGGAAGAGAGTGGAAGGGGGTGGGACAAGTGGGGAGGCTGGGAACCAATGAGAACCCCGGTTACCTTCGGTAGGTTCCTCCTTGAGAGAGGAACCAGATCCCCACCGCACCCCCTCAGGGTAGAGGGGTGGACTGGGCCAGATCCCAAAGTAGGGCAGGGTCAGTGGGCAGGGTCGGGGCCCAGGCACTGACCCTTGCCGTGGCGCCAGCAGCAGAGGACCACCCCCGTCACAACCATAAGGAGCGTCGTGGCCGCGGCAGCCACCCCGGCCACAATTCGCAAAGTGGGCAGCAAGTCTGCAGGGAGAAGACGGGGCGCCCTGAGGGGGCCTGGCAGGGGACTGAGGAGGAACTGGGGAAAAGGGGCCAGGGGCTTGGGTTTGGGATTCCTGATTAAAAGTTCACCAAGTTTGGGGATTTCCAAGTTTCCCTATCGTAGGGTCACTTGGTCTAAAGGCCCATGAATGTGGGGTTCCCCAAGTTTGGGAGAAATGGAGTTTAAACTCTCTGGCTTTAGGGGGTCTTAGAGTTTGAGGGGTCTTACTTTGCAATTCCCAATATTTGGAGGTTCCCTTCTCAGGGGACCCTAAATGTGAGGGATCTTGCAGTTTAGGATAATGTATTTGAAGAAATTTTTTGTTTTGGGATCTCAAGATTCAAGGAACCCATATTTTTGAGGCTCCCAAGGTTTGGGGTTAGTGCATGTGAGATTCTAAATTTGGAGAACCCCGAGTATGTGGGGTTTGGGTCCTCAGATTTCGGGTCTCCAGGCCTGGGGTCTCACCTCTACGACCCAAGCTGACGCGGGTGCCTCCCTCGCCCAATCGGTTCCGGGCACTGCAGTTGAAGCCGCGGCTAAAATCGGACTCCAGGGTCCCGGCGATATGCAGAACGGAGATCAGGCCCGGGCCCAGTCCCCCGCGGCCTTCCGGGGCCGGGAACGTCTCCACCAGGAACCGGCCCCGCGACCCCGCCGCCAGGGAACCGTCGTCCCAAGACCAGAACTGGGGGCACAAACGAGGGAGGTCACTGAAGAGTGAGGAGAAGCCGGTGGGCTGTCGGGAAAGTAGGAAGCGGGAACAGCAGTTTCGGGAGTCCGGGTTGGAGGTCAGGCACCTGGGCTGGTGGGTGCAGTAGTGGGGAGGGGTTTCCCTTACCACGGCTTCTGGGGCGGGGGAGGCGAAAACTAGACACTGGAGGCGGGCGGGGCCCCTCAGGAAGGCGGGCGCAGAGTGCAGAGCGGTCACTACTGGGGGTGCTAGGATGATATTGGGTAGCAATCAGTGGAGGGCCCCCGTTCTCCCCCGACCCTGTCCTCAAACTGGCCCAGCCAGACCTTGCCCCTCCCCACTAACCCCACCCAACCAGGTCACGCCTCTCAACAAACGCCGAACCCCTCCAGTCTTGCCTTGGATAGGTCCGGCTTGGCTCCCCGGGCCACGCGTCTATACAGCGCTTCTTGAGGCCACACCCACCCCCCATTAGGCCTCGCCCCCTCTGCCCACTCCCTCTTCGCTGACTCGGTCGGGTCCTCCAGGCAGCGCGGCTTTCTCACCATTCACCGTCAACCTCGCCTCCGCAGCGCCGCCCCCCAGGCCCGAGAGCCCCGGCTCAGCCCTGCACACGTAGTCTCCTGCATCCTCGGGCTCCACCGACCGAAGACGCAGCATGGGCCCCGAGCCCAGCACCTGGGACGGGGACAGGTGTCAGGGCGGGACCTTGGGAGGAAGCCCCGCCCACCGCCGCTCCCGCCCCCAGCCCCCAGATCGGGCCTCACGTGCGCGCTCCCGCGGCGAGTCCAGGTCACCCGTGGGGGCGGGTTTCCGCGCCAGGCACAGCTGAAGGAGGCGTCTTCCCCGACGTCCACCAACGCGGGCTCGGGCTTTCTCTGCAGAATCGGCCCGACTGGAGGGCCGAGGGGCGGGGTCATGGTCGGGAGGGATGTGACGCGGATCAGCACCTCGGAAACACGACGCCCTAAGGGCGAGGGGTCCACAATAACCCCGCCCACGAATTGCCTACGCCCACAGACCCGGCCCCCGCCCCGCCCCTGTCCCGCTAGGGTCCGGACCTGGCGAAGTCGAGCCCCGCCTTTATCCTATTCTGACCCCACCTCTTGCCAGGCCGGGCCAAGCACCACCCAGCTCCGCGCCCCTTGCAGCCGCCCCACTTTGGCCACACCCACGCCCCGCCTCGGCTCACACAGCACGTCCAGCGCGGTGCTGCGGTTGGCGCTACCAACGGCGTTGCTGACCTCGCAGGACACCGGCTCGGTCAGGAACGAGGCGTCCGCCACGACCTCCAACCTGGGCCCGCGGGCCCCGAGCACCGGGGAGCCCCCCTTGGCCCACCTGCGGAGGTGGTGGGACTGTCAATGTTGTCCCTGCCCCCTCCCCATCAGATACCAGCCACCTGTCTCGACCTTCCCAAGCCCTTGCTGGGGACAGGTGGCCTTCGTCCTCACCTGTAGCCGGCGACAGGAGGCTGGGCCGTGGCCTGGCACAGGAACATAACCTTTTCTCCCTCCTGCACAGTCTGTGGTTCTGCAGACAGAGTCACCTTTGGGGGATCTGTGGGGAAGGGCATCTGTCAGAGTGGGTAAGGACCTGGAACACATCCACTGCAGGCCTAGAAGTCCAGTCCCAAGCCCTTCCTCCCTCAGACACCCCAGGAGCCTGGGCCCCCAGTCTCCTGTTCCTCCAGGCCCCTAGTCCTCTCCAGCTCTTTCAGGCCCAGTAGTCCCAGCCCCAGCCCCCTTTTTCTCCAGGGCCTGGCATCCAGCTGCACTCACACTGCAGGCTCAGTGTGACAGCTGTGTCTCTCCCCGCTGGCAGGGCCTGGCTCCGTGCTTGGCAGACCAAGGTGGCTCCATCATCGTGGCTGGAAGGAGTCAGGGATATGGTGCTCTCCAATGGCCCAGCGGTCCCGTCCTTCAGCATGGTCTGAAGGTTATGGATAATAATATTGATTTCATCTGCCCCTTCTAGAGCACTTAATATATATCAGGCACTCTTCTGGGCACTTATAGGTATTTATTGAATCCCCACAATTACCCTATGAAGTACATACAACTATTACCTCCAATGTACAGAGAAGAAAGCTAAAGCACAGAGAGACTAAGTAACTTACTCAAGACCAATCAGCTAGCAAGTGGCAGGGGCAGGATGTGAATCTGATCCATTTGGCCCCAGAGTCCTTACCCTTAACCACATACCAAGGTTAAGGAATTATAATCCTTGAACCCACCCTCCCATATTCTCCTCTCCTCTGGCTAAGCCTGAGGTCATAGTGGACCCCAAGTTTCCCTGAGTGGGCAAGGACTGGTACAGGGACTTGAATCTGACCTTGTGAAAGGTGGCCCCATTCAACCGGACTCCATCTCGGAACCACAGTAGCTCAGGGGTGGGGTGGGCATTCCCGCGGCTCTGACAGGTCAGGTTTGCAGGAACCCCAACAACTAGAGAAACAGTCGGGCCGCCCAGCACCTGGGGGGCTTCTGGGGGCACTGCAGGATGGATCAGGAGTCAAAGCCAGATCTTGGATCCAGAGACCCTGATCTTCCCAGCTCTAACTGACCACCCCCCTGGGCTCCCTGGACTCTGATACTCCCAGCTAGCACCTGCAGCCTCCCTGGGCTCCCCAGGGACAAACAGGCTCACTCCTCACCCAGCACATGCAATTGGGCGGGCGGTGAGCGGAGGCCTGCCTGTGTGGCCTGACATTCATAGGATGCTTCATCCTCTAGCTCCACAGGCCTAATATGGAGGTTGTGCTGGCCGCTGGCTGCATCCCCTGATATCCAGTACCGGGGCCATCCTGGAGTCAGGGAAGAGGCCGTCACACCACGGTTCTGAGTTCCTGGCCCCAGACCCCCATCCCTGGACATCCCACACCAGAAAACTGGCCTAGATGCCCCATGGTTAAGTCACTATTAAAAAGTGGGCACTGGGCCCAGAGAGACTCTAACTTTCTCCCATTCTACAGTCTTGCAAACTCAGGAGTGGTAAAACCAGAGGATAAAGCAAGAAAACGATTGCTATAAAAGACAGGATAGATGTTGCCTCTGGGATGAGAAGGGAGAGAGCTATGATGGGGAAGGGAATAAGGAAGGCCTTGGGGGGAGCTGGCAATGGATCTGGGTATTGATGATATGGATTCTATACTTATTTGTCAAATCTTTCATGTATTTTCTATGCACTTTTCTGCACTTTGTAATATTTACAGCAAAAGTGAAAAACCCCAAACTCTATGGGTTGCCCCCAAAGAAGGATCTCAAAAATCAGACTCCCAAATCTGCTTACCTGAGCCCCTCAGTTTCCCAAACTGCAAATACAAACTTCAGATATAGCCCAAGCCCCGCACCTCCTCCCTGAGTAGAGAGAACAGCCTCACCTGGCAGGTCACTTTCGCCCCCTAGAGCCAGCCCATCCTTAGTCCACTGAACCAGTCCCCGGTATGCCCCCAGGGCGCAGGGCAGCCGGGCCTCCTCCCCCAGCAGCACCACCAGGTCCTCTGGTTGTTGCAGGAAGTGAGGCGATGGGCCTAGGAGGAGGGGGTAGCAGGGCCGAGCTTAGCACATTCAAGAGCTCCCTCCTTCAGGAGCCAGCTCTCTTCCCCCAGGAATCCAGCCCCCAATCGCCTCTTCCCTCAGACCTAGAGGTCCAGACCCAGAATTCTCCCTCAGACCAAGAGTTTAGATCATCAGACCCCTCCTCCCGCACACAACGCCCCCAACCCCCCACCCCCACCCCACTGCATTCATCCGCCCCTTCCCCACGCGGTACCTGCACGTCCTCTGAGGCAGAAGAGGAGGGTGAGGAGGGCGCAGACCAGCATCCTGAGGGTGTGTAGCCCAAGATCTAGGAAACTGGCTATTGCACCGTCTTCCCAGCCAACCCCTCCCTCGGCGGCACACCTCCCAGGCCAGAGGCTCTCCTATTCCTTGCCTGCAAGTTCCCCACGTCTGCTCGCTGACAGCTTCCGAAGCTCGGAACGGCCGGCCAGCTCCTGGCCCTGAGTCTCTGCGAGCCCTCGGGAGGGTGGATGCGGCTCGCCCCGCCCTGGCCCGCCCCCCAGGGGACCCGCCCTCTTCCCATTGGGAAACTCCCGCGGCCCAGACCCGCAGCACGCGGGGCCTGGCGGCAGCTTCCGCCCAGTTGGGGTCTGGGAGCTGGAACACCTGGGTGGCAAGGGGAGGGGGCGGGCCCGGCGGGGGCTGAACACCTGCGCTCTGCGGCGGAGGAGGAAGGGAGGGAGGGAGTGGAAGAAACTTGCTCAGCCCAGATCCTGGAGGGACGGCGCTGAGTGGAAAAGGAGTTATAAATGGGAGCCCCTGGGGCCTCACCAGTTTCCGCGCCCCGGGGATCCGGGCCCTGGGACTCCTCTGGGCCTGCAGGTCAGGAAGAGGGCACTAGTGTGCATGGGGGGGGGCAGCTGAGACGCCCGAGAAGTGGGGGCCTCAGCTTCACCTGCCCCAAACCCTCCCCCAAATATTCCTCTTCCTGCCTTATTCCCTCTGCAAATCAGAGCACATCCTAAGACCCAGGAATCCGGGTCCCCAACTCCTCCTTTCTCAGGACCCCGCAGTCCGGGCCCAGCCCCTCGCCCCGCTCGTCGGGCCCCTCGGCCGCGGTTGCCGGGCGACGGCTGGGAGCCGGCGGAGCCCCGGCGGGGGCAGGCAGGGAGGCTGGGAACCGCGCAGCTTGTCCTGACGGCTCCTTGCAGCCCAGCTGGGGCGTTCCCACGGTGCACGCCGGCCGAGCGCTGCGCAGCTGGTCGGGCAGGTGCGCGGGTCCCGAGCAGACCGAGGAGGGTTCGGAGGTCCCAGACCCTGGATCTGACGTTCTTGGGCCTGTAGGGACTGGGGTTTTAGTCAGGTTCCTGGTTCTTCCTGGACTCAGACTCTTGAGTCCCTGAGTGGCTGGAGGTTGGACTCCTAGGATTTTTAGGGACTGGGGTTTCTGACCTCTGCCTGCTGAGCTTATGTCTGGAACCCGCGTTTCTGTGGGACTGGGGATGGAACTCCTAGATCTTCTGTCCACAGTATGGTGCAGCTGGGAGAGGGAGAAGAGTGTTATAAAATCCGGTCTTAAGTCTTACAGTCAGTGGATTTAACCACCAATCTCTCTCCCGCCCCCCCACAGGCCCAGGAGGATTTGAAAATCAGCAGACAGTGAACATCTGCCCTGAATTCTGGGGGTGGGGTGTGGAGGGAGCTGGACTCCTGGGTCCTGAGGCCCCAGCACTTGGGTTCTGAAGTAGGATGGACTTGAGACTGGGACTCCTGAGCCTTGGGGAGGGTCAGGTAGTGAGGCTGTTTTTCCAGACCCTTGACATCACTTCCCCTCCTGGCTCTCTGGGGCCACAGGCATGGAAAGATGGAGAGCCCTGGGTCCCAGGAGCATCCGGAGAAGGAAAACAGCCAAGGCGGGTGGTGGAAGGTTTGTGCTAATTAAAGGACCCAGCAACTGACAGTCTTCCTTCCTGGCCCCCAGGGACACCATCTGGTGTGGGCTTCTATGACAGACTCCCCAGCTCTGCACCCAGCCCGTTCCCGAGAAGGTGTGTTTGTGGGGGGGGGGGTGGCAGTTGGGGGAGGGAATGTGGAAGGAGGGCAGGGAGTCAATAATGTTAGGGAAGAAGAAAGACTAGAGCAGGCATCACAGATGGAGCTGGGGGGCTCTGGCCAGAGGCCTCTTCTTTTTCCTGGAGGAGGTCCCAATGGGGAGGGGGGTGTATTCCAATTCCTGTAGGAGATAAGCAGGCAGAGGAAGCTTATCTCATGTGGGGGTGTGCACATGCTGGGGTGGGGAGGGCAGGCCATCTAGCATATGGTCGTAGAATTCAGGGATGTGACAGTCAGGAGGACGTGGTGATAGAAAATAAGAGAAAGAGGCACAGTCAAAGGTAGATTGAACAAATTGTGGCGGAGCTCCTGGTGTGTGGGAGAAACAGAGTTTGGGAGTAGGGTGGAGGGGAGATAGAGGTAAGGGCAGAGGAAGAAAGAAAAAATAAGATTCATAGAGGCAGACAGAGAGAAGCAAAGAAAGGGAGTGAAATAAAGGCTGACTGAGAGGAAATGTGGATCTCCTGAGAGAGAGAAAAGCAAAGATGTTGAGACAGAGAGGGAGGGCCTCAGAGAGATAGGGTCAGCCAGAGTGATGAACTCACGTGGATGGAGAGAGGGCGGGAGACACAGGAACAGGGGAGGAAAGAAGAAATGGGGGTAACATGGCAAGAAACAGAGAGTTCAAGAGACAGGAAGGAAGGGGGGCTCCTGCGGCCCTTGAGAAAGGGCCCCTGTGGGTTCGCCCCTGCACCCACCCTGGTGCTGGGTCAGGGGCCCCGCTGTGCCTGCTCAGCTACCCTGACTGCCCTGCATGCTCACAGCTTAGACAATCTTGCACACTCACAAGCTGTCTTCACAAATCCCAATGTGCTCTCTCACCCTCCCCATTCTGTCACACAGTCATGTGCACTCTCATGCACACAATTCCCTTACACACACTCACGTACACACATATAAACACACACACACACTCCCTCACACTCTCACACCCTCTCGTGCTCACACCACACACGCATGTGCACTCTCATGCACACAATTCCCTTACACACACGTACACACATATAAAAACACACACACACACTCCCTCACACTCTCACACCCTCTTGTGCTCACACAGCCACAGTCGTTCACACACACCCCTGCCCACTCGCCAGCAGAGTTCCCTGATGTCACTGAGGGGCTGATGTCTGCCCAGGGGGGAAGGGACTTGTCCAGGTCACCCGCCAGGGTGGGGAAGAGCCGGGGACCCCTACCCCCCAGGCCAAGCCTAGCTCTCTGCTCCTGCTTGGAGCTGGGACCACTGGGTCTGACCTGTCCCTCACCCCCGTCACCAACTCAAGCCAGGCCTTGGGAGTCACAGGTGCTGGGGAGGCGCCGGGGAATGTGCCTGGCATGTGCTGACGGGGCTTTCCTGCTCCAGCTGGATTGGGAGGAGCCGGCAGGGCAGAGGTTTGCGAGCTGGAGGCTCGGCAGGGCACCCGGGGGACAGGCAGCTCGGAAAACTGGACCCAGCTCTGCCGCTGACCACGTCGGCCTCGTGGCTCTCCTGGGCACACGGCACCGGCCCTCCCTGAGAGGCTGTGAGAGGAGAGACGAGAGCAGGGGTGGGGTGGGGAGTGGGGGGAGAGAAGAAAGAGAAACTGGGAGGCTGACAGGGAGAGACATACTCAGAGAGAGAGACAGCCTTAGACAGAGAGAGAGGGAGGGAAACTCAGAGAGAGAAAGAGAAACTAGAGAGAGGCAGAGACAAGAGGCACAGGGAGAGAGGAAAACAGAGGAAGACAGAGAGGGAGAGAATCAGGAAAAGAGACAAAAAGAGAGGCAGACGCAGGCAGCTGGTGATGGGGCCCATGGCAGCCCCGGGCAGGGCTGCCCTGCTGCTCGCGGCACTGCTGGCCACAGGTGAGTGGGACCCAGCACCAAGCAGCCCTCATTTCCCACCCATCCTCCTGGGCAGACCCCCTGCCCTTTCTGCTGTCTACCCTCTATCCCCAGGGCTGGCCCCGTCAGCCGTTGCTGCCCCGCCGCCCCGAGGCTTCTGGGCTCTGCCGGAAAACGTGACCGTCAAGGAGGGGGCCACGGCAAGGCTGCAGTGTGGGGTCAGCGCCCCTGGCAGTACAGTGCAGTGGGCCAAGGATGGGCTCCTCCTGGGTCCTGACCCGAGGATCCCCAGCTTCCCGCGGTATCACCTGGAGGGGGACCCGGCAAGAGGTAAGGGAGCGGAGCCTGAGACCCTGAGCTGCCAGCAGAGGCTGCGACCCTGACCTTGGCCCCGCCCCAATCCCCTGCAGGTGAGTTCCACCTGCACATCGAAGCCTGTGACCTCAGCGACGACGCAGAATATGAGTGCCAGGTCAGCCGCTCAGAGATGGGTCCTGAGCTCCTGTCTCCCCAAGTGATCCTCTCCGTCCTGGGTATGGGTGAGAGACCCCCAGGTCCCAGCCCTCATCTCCCCCTGGGCCCAGGAGTCCCACCCCCCCAACCCCTCCTCCCTCACATCCAGCTCTCGCCTCCCCCAGGAGCAAGGAAAGTCCAAGCCCAAATCCTCATTTCCTTCTCAGTGGTGGAGCCATACCCCTGCCCCTTTCTCACCAGTGCCCCCCAAAGTGCTGCAACTGACACCTGAAGCAGGGAGCACGGTCACCTGGGTAGCTGGGCAGGAGTACGTGGTCAAATGTGTGACTGATGATGCAAAGCCAGCACCTGATGTCACCTTCATCCAGAGTAAGTGTGGGTGAACTTGGCGGGGGCAGCAGGAAGCCCCTGAGTGGGAAGGGGCTGTGCTCTTGCCCACCGCCCTCCTCAGCCCCCAGAAAATATGCCACCCCTGAGATGGGGACCCAGGAGGAGGGGCAGGCTCAGGGAGATGCTGAGGCCCTGTGGGACCCAGTGGTTGGGAGGGGGCTAGGAGTACCCAGGGGGAAGCATCCAGGAGATCACAGGGCCCCCTTGTCTGGGACTCAGGGGAGAGAGCAAGGCTGGGGTCAGAGGTGTGGGCATCGTCAGTGAAGAAAGGGGAAACTGAGGTGTGGGGGTGGTGAGATGAACGAGCAAGGGAGAGAGGTGGGAAGGAAGACTCCAGCATTCAGGGCCTGTGGGGGGAATGGAGCTGGTGCACCAGGTCCTTTTCCTCCAGAACCAGGAGGGAGGGACGTCATGTCCACCCTGAAGACTTCCAGGCTGGGCTCCCCAGGATCTGCCTGGCAGGGGACCCAGCACCCCTCCAGCCCTCTTGTTATCCCAAGGTGGACAAACAATTTCTGATATCTCTGCTAATGTGAATGCGGGGTCCCAGGAGAAACTCTTCACCACAGAGGCCATAGCCAGGTGTGGCAGCTAAGGACCCCCTCCCCTAACCCTGACCCCCAAATTTTCCCATGAGAACCCCATATGCCAGGGATTGAAGGACGGAAATTTGGGTCTGGTGTGGCCATCTGAGACCCAACTTTCTACCCTGACCCTCTAAAACTTTTTCATGGGAACTGCAGTTCCTAGGGTTTCAAACACAAAGATTTTGGCCAGGTATGGACCTCTGGGACCCCAGTTCTCACTAATGACTCCCCAAATCTCATTCCGGGGAACTTCAGATCCCAGAAGAAGTCCACGTGCAAACATAGATCAGGTGTGGGGACTTGAGATCCCCAACTCTGCACCCTGACTCCCCAAATTTCAGATGATGACTCTGACTTCTGAACCCCAACTTCCCACTCCAGGGTGACACCCCAGAGCTCTGACAATGGGCAGTTACTGGTCTGCGAGGGGTCCAGCCCAGCTTTGGACACGCCCATCAGGGCCTCAGTCATCATGAATGTTCTGTGTGAGTGGGGCACTGAGTTAGCTGTGGGCTCTGGGGACCGGGAACAGGAATTGGGGTTCTGGGGGAGCACAGGGGATGAGGAAAATGCAGGCACTCCCAGGAGAGCCATGAGGGTGAAGAGGTGGGGTGTGGGGTCTGGAAAGGATGATGGGGTGCTCCTGAGTGAGTGCTGCTGCTCAGTCCCCCCAGGACCTCCTGTCATTGAGTGGCCAGGCCTGGACAAGGGACACGTGCGGGCAGGGCAGAGCCTGGAGCTGCCATGTGTGGCCCGAGGTGGGAATCCGCCAGCCACACTGCAGTGGCTGAAGGTGAGGGCAGAGGCAGGCGTGGGGCTGGGGGAGAAGGGACGTGGGGGCCAGGAGCTGGCCCTGAGCCGGCCCGGGCCTGCCTCTGTCCCCAGAACGGGCAGCCTGTGTCCACAGCATGGGGCACAGAGCATGTCCACGCAGTGGCCCGTAGCGTGCTGGTGATGACTGTGCGGCCGGAAGACCACGGGGCGCGGCTCAGCTGTGAGGCCCACAACAGCGTGTCCCCGGGGACCCAGGAACACGGGGTCACACTGCAGGTCATCTGTGAGTCCCAGTTCCAGCTGCCCATCTGACAGTTCATGCTCCAGAGAACCATGTTTGTGCCCCCAATCATGCCTGTCTGATGCCAAAGACCTTGTTAACTGTCCCCACTCCCCTGTCTGTCTGTCCATCTGGGCTGGGCTATGAGGAATCCCACTCAGCCCAGATCCCCTCCCCTGTCCATCTGTCTCTGCAGTCCCCCCCAGTGCCATCACCATCCTGGGATCTGCTTCCCAGTTGGAGAACAAGAACGTGACGCTCTCCTGTATCACCAAGTCCAGTCGCCCGCGGGTCCTGCTGCGTTGGTGGCTGGGCTGGCGGCAGCTGCTGCCCACAGAGGAGACTGTCCTAGACGTGAGGCGGGGGCTGGAACCCTGGGTCTGAAGGAGGAGGGGGAGTCTGGGGGCCTGGAGGCCTGGGTCCTGGGGGAGGATGGACTGAGGGGTCTGACCGAGGAGGGGGTGGGGACACCTCAGGTGTCCCTGCTGGGGCCCGGTCTCCGAGTGCGAAGCTGGTTCCTTGCCAGGGCCTGCACGGCGGCCACGTCTCCATGTCCAACCTCACGTTCCTGGTGCGGAGGGAGGACAACGGTCTGACCCTCACGTGTGAGGCCTTCAGTGAGGCCTTCAGCAAGGAGACCTTCAAGAAGTCACTCACACTTAATGTGAAATGTGAGACCCCACACCGGGCCCCAGGATGCCCCCGGGCCTCAGTCTCCAGCCAGAGAGGAAAGCCATTTTTCCTTGCTCTCCCTGCCCAGATCCTGCCCAGAAGCTGTGGATAGAGGGGCCCCCCGAGGGCCAGAACCTCCGGGCTGGGACCAGGGTGAGGCTAGTGTGTTTGGCCATCGGGGGCAACCCGGACCCCTCCCTCATCTGGTACAAGGTTGGTGCAAGCAGGGGATCTGGGGTAGGTAGGGATGGCAGAAGGAAGAGGAAGAAAAATCTGGATTTCTTGAAAAATACTGGAAATTCTGAGGGTTAGCAGGGAAGTGGAAAAGACACAAAATGCCATGAGAATTAAATAAGAATCCTGGAAAATTCCTGGGAATTCTGGGAAAACAGTAAGAACTTTAGGATAAAAGAAGGAATTCTAGATCAAGATTGGGAATTCTAGAGAAAAGGCAATGAATTCCACTCAAAGGGGATTCTGATAAAAAAAATCTTGAAATTCAGATGAAATGGCAGCAATCCTAGAGAAAGTGAGGAATTACAGGAAAAAATGGCAATAATATTCTAAACAAAGGCCTAGTAATTCTGCAGAATTTTGAAAACTCATTAATATTAAATAGAGTTCTTGTAATTTGAGGGTAAGGAAATGGGATTCCATTAAAATTGAAGGAAATTATGAGAGAATTCTGGGAAAATTGGAAGTTTATGGGGCTAGTGGGAATTCTGGGGGAAATACTAGGAATTAGAAGAATGACTGTGGAATTACATTTTTGGTAAAATTATTTTTTATTTACAAACACTCTATGCCCGCTAAGCAAAAACTCCCCCTTTGCCCATTTGGAATTCCATTTTAATTAGATGGAATTCTGGGAACATGCCAGGAATTTGGGCAATAAAAAGGATTCTAGTAATAGACTAGGATAATAAGAGAATGTCAGGGAGGGATTCCGAAATCTGTGGAAAGACAATGGAACTAAGGGACAGGTCCAGAGAAACTCTGGGGAAAGTGGGAATTCTAAGAAAAAGAACTAAGTATAGGAACAAATGAAAAATTTCTGGGCCAGGCTTTGGAATGCCAGGGGAGTTTCCTTGGCGCACGGGTGGGGGTGGTAACTGTTTGTATTAGGAATGGATAGCGAGAAGCAGAAGAGTGGGACTGAGAGTGGGCGGGGAGAACCGACAATTGCAGGCCTCTGGGGAACAGGAGAGGTTGGAGCCGCGGGCCGCGACGTCGGTGCACAGGGGTCCCGGCGCAGACAGGAGACGTGGAAGGGCAGGGGAGCTCAATTCCAGTTCCGGCTCCTCTACCCGAGCCGTGCGCCTACCCATGGGAGCGCCTTTACTTCGTGGGCGCAAAGGCTTTGTTTGTGCTGGCGGCCGGCGGCCGACCCAAGGGGGGCGTCTCGGGGCTGGTGGGGAGGGGCGGGGCCGGGGCGGACCCTCAGCCAGTCCCGGCCCTCAGGACTTGCGCACGGTGACCGAGCCGCGGCAGCCGCAGGAGCTGCGGCGGGTGCAGCTGGGAAATCTGGAGAAGTCGGGGAGCACTTTCTCGCGCGAGCTGGTGCTGGTCACCGGTCCGTCGGACAACCAGGCCAAGTTCACGTGCAAAGCCGGCCAGCTCAGCGCGTCCACGCAGCTCCTGGTGCAGTGTGAGGGCGCGCACGGCGGGGGCCCGGGCGGAGTCACAGTGGGTGCAGCGGAGCCAGGACCCCGGCGGGACCCGGGAAGGGACGCGGGGCTGGGCCCCGGGAGGGGGTGGATAGCTGAGGGCGGGTGGAAGCAGGCGGGGTCTCCTCCTCACCTCCTCACCTCACTTCCCCCTCACCGGCTCTCAAAGTTCCCCCAACTAACGTGACAATCCTGGCCAACGCCACCGCGCTGCGCCCTGGGGACGCGGTAAACTTGACATGCGTCAGCATTAGCAGCAACCCCCCGGTCAGCCTGTCGTGGGACAAGGAAGGGGACAGGTGAGGGTACGAGAGGCCACGCTCCCTTCCCAACCTGTTCGGGGCGGGGCTCTAGCTGCAAACCTGCACTGCCCAGATGCCACCAGCCGGTGCTGGGTCCACAGGCTGGAAGGCGTGGCCGCGCAGCCCCGGAGAGCCCCGTTCAAGGGTTCCGCTGCAGCTAACAGCGTCCTTCTGCAAGTGTCGTCCCGCGACCACGGTCACCGCGTGACCTGCAGCGCCCACAGCGCGGAGCTCCGCGAAACCGTGAGCGCCTTCTACCGTCTCAACGTGCTGCGTATGTGCGCCCGCCTGGAACCCCTTTTAATCCCCTCGCGATGGCTGAACCTATATGTTCTCACTTTGACCTGTCCTTGACCCCATCCTGAACTTTGAACTTTTCATAACCTTCTTCCTAACCTCTTACCGGGCACCAACTCCTATTCCACTCGTCCAACCCCCTTCTTGCCTCTGTCCTCTACCCTGACTACTGATTAGGAAGCCCCATCCACCCCTCTCTCCATTCTTAAACCTGACTCTGACCTCTACCCTTTCCCCAGACTGGATCCTAACCTCTGTCCTGAACTTTACCCCTGAGCTCAGCTTTGAACTTAACTGTTATCTTGTCTCCAACCTTAAACCTAACCTGACCCGACTTGACCCTTGACCTATGTCTGACCTTGAATCACTCCCTGGCTTGGATAACAACAATCGTGACCCCTGGCGGCGCCCCCTCCGCAGATCGTCCAGAGTTCCTGGGGGAGCAGGTGCTCACAGTGACAGCGTTGGAGCAGGGCGAGGCCCTGCTGCCAGTGTCTGTGTCAGCCAACCCTGCCCCCGAGGCCTTCAACTGGACCTTCCGCGGCTATCGCCTCAGCCCCGGTGTGTGGAGTGAGGATGGAAGGGGGTGTGGGTCCTGGGGACGGAGGACCTGGCAGGTACCTCACTCTGGCCTTCTGCAGCTGGTGGCCCCCGGCACCGCATCCTGCCGGGCGGGGCTCTACAGCTGTGGAATGTGACCCGGGCTGACGACGGCCTTTATCAGTTGCACTGCCAGAACTCGGAGGGCACGGCTGAGGCGCTGGTGCGGCTGGACGTGCACTGTGAGCCATCCTCACCACCCCAGGAGACCTTGGGCTGTGGGACCCCACCCACCATGGAAATTACGCCCACCCAGAGTCGCTTGCCCCATTGCAGTCTCCTCATTGTGGAAGCTCTGCCCACCCAGGGATAATATCCACCCACTTGGGAAGCCTTGCCCCTCTGGAAGGAAGCACTGTCCCTGGTGGAGCCATGCCCGCTGTGGAAGCCCTGCCCACTAGGGAGACCCAAAATGGAATCTTTACCCAGGAGGGGGCCGCCTACTTGGGAGCTGCTCAGATCAGGAGGCCAAGCCTACTGAGGAAAGCCCACCCCTACCCAATTCTGAAAGCCCTCCCAACCTGCTCTAAGCATCCCAGAGGCCCATAAAGTTTGGGGATAGCCTCACCAATCCTGAGAGCCTTCCGCCAAGTGCTCGGGATAAGGGGCACACCGTGTCCACACCCACAACTTCTTCGGGCACCTCTAAGACTCCTCTCATACCTGGGGCCCTCGCCCACCGTGGCCTATCTGGGCCCAAGTGACTTCTCCAAGCCCCTGCCTCCCCTCCAGATGCTCCCACAATCCGTGCCCTCCAGGACCCCACGGAGGTGGATGTTGGGGGTTCTGTGGAAATGGTCTGCACTGCTGATGCCCATCCCATCCTCCCAGGGATGTTCAGATGGGAGAGGCTGGTGAGGACCCAGGCTTTGGTGAATGGAGTTTGGGGGTGGGGGCCATTGTTTCTTCGTTTTGAGCTTTTGGGGTGTGGGACCACACTGTGTAACCCTGTAAAACTGTATAGTTGTCAGGGCATATGCTCCTGGAACTAATAACTGTTGAATGACATGAATGTGTGGCTGAGTAGATAGGTAGTTGTGTGAGTGCATGGGTGGATGGATAGATCAGTCAATAGGCAGATGGGCAGATGAACAAGCAGATACATGAATGAATGGGTGGAAGGACAGATGGACAAGTGAGTGGATGGTTACATGGATAGACGGTTAGATTGTTTATGAGAGATGTGAGTGGACAGATGGATTAGATTATAGATCATGGATGCACCATCAGTGGAAAGATTCTGTAGAAAGATGATAGATTAATGGATGGATGGATGAGTGGATAGGTCAATGGAGAGCTAGATAAATGGGTATCTGGATAAATGGATGAACAAATGCATGTATTTATAGATGTGTACATTTATGAATGAATGGATGGGTGAATGTGTGGAAAGCTGGAATGATGGATAGATGGGAGGATATAAGATAGTTAGATGGTTGGATGAATGAATGGGTGAATGGATGAATGGATAGATGAATGATTAAATGGGTGTATGGATGGTTTCATGGATGGATCCCATGGGTGCATGGTAGCTGCAAGTATGAAAGGTTGGATAAATGGATGTGTGAGTGAGCCATCACTCACACAAGCTGGATAAATGGATGGAAGATGACAGGGTGATTTTGTTTTTCTTTGTTAGTTATGTGGAGGGTGATTGTGGCTGGGAGAATGATGCTATAGAAATGAGGCACACTGGATCCAGTTTGGGGGATATTGGAGCTGAGGCTGGAAAGTGGGGACCAACTCCTGACTCTTGTACCTCCAGGGAGAAGAGGAAGAGGATCAAGGCTTGGACGACATGGAGATGATGTCAAAGGGGTCCACGGGGCGTCTGTGGATTCATTCTGCCAAGCTGGACCAGGCGGGCCCATACCAGTGCATCGCTGACAACGGGGTGGCACCTCCAGCCCGGGCTCTGGTGCGTCTTGTTGTCAGATGTGAGTAACTCCCAAACCCCTGACTTCAAGGCCCAACACTGAACCTGTAGCACTCATATCCTCCTACATGTCTCATGTTAACCCCCCAACCCCTCCAGTTGCCCCCCAGGTGGAGCACCCTACTCCTCTAACTAAGGTGGCTGCAGCTGGAGACAGCACCAGTTCTGCCACCCTCCACTGCCGTGCTCGAGGTGTCCCCAATATCGTCTTCACTTGGAAGAAAAATGGGGTCCCTCTGGACCTCCAGGACCCCAGGTGAGCCCAGGCCCGGCCAGGCTGCGCGATACCCCCAGCCTTGGTGCCCCCACCCCAGATCCCCTCCCTGAGACCCTGTCCCACCTGCTGTTCAGGTACACGGAGCACACGTACCACCAGGGTGGGGTCCACAGCAGCCTCCTGACCATTGCCAATGTGTCTGCAGCCCAGGATTACGCCCTCTTCACCTGCACGGCCAGCAACCCCCTTGGCTCAGACCACACCAACATTCAACTCGTCAGCATCAGTATGGTGGGAGGGGACTTTTGGGGTGTTGTGGGGATGCTCTCTGGGACAATCCCCAAGTCCTTGTAGGCCCCAGACTGGTAGTGTTTTTGAGTGAGGATGGAGTTTTGCCAGCCCAGAAAGCCCTTAGGGAGACTGGGTCTTCAGGGAAACCCACGAAAAATGCAACAGAATAGAACAAAAGCAAAGAAACAAACAAACAAACATTTGAAGAGCGTATTAGTCAGGATGCTTTTGGTCCCAAAGGCCAAACATCCTAATCGAAATGTCTTAAGTATAAAAAGAAAGGGGGGGGGAGCAGCTTCAGGAGTTTCTAGATCTGGGTTCAGCTGTGACCAAGTACTTCTCTCCCTCTCTCAGCTCTGCTTTTCTCTGTGAAGGCTGGCTTTATTCTCAGGCTCCTCACAGTGGTCTATTAGAATTCCCAGGGGAAATAATCTTTTTCTCTTCCTAGCTATGATAAGAAAATTCTACAAATAAGTTTCATGGCTCTTCTTGGGTCCCAGCTCATCCCTGAACCAAACATGTGGTCAGGGGAAGTGACGCTCCAATTACCACATGTCCATCATAGTAGGAGTAGAGTCACCTCCCTCAGACGCATGTGGCCTGAGAATGCGGAAGGGTGCTTCTCCAAAAGAGATTCAGGGTGCTGAAACCAGAAGGAATGAGGGGAATGATTGGGGGGCGGGATGCAAAGAACTAACCACAGGGAAATAAAAATGCATATGCATATATATAATTGTATTTAGGGAAAATCTGGGTGGTATCTCCCAGAATCCCTTTGCATCCTCTGACCGCCCACTCAATCCTCCTCCTCAAAGGCCGCCCCGACCCCCCATCGGGACTAAAGGTGCTGAGCGTGACTCCCTACTCAGTGGGGCTGGAGTGGAAGCCTGGCTTTGACGGGGGTTTGCCACAGAGATTCCGCATTAGGTGGGTCCCAATTGAGGCAGGGAGGGGCGGCAGCCAGCACGACCGGGGCAACTCCCTGAACTGACGCCCTCCCTGTCGTGCAGGTATGAGGCCCTGGGGACTCCAGGCTTCCTCTACATGGATGTCCTACCACCCCAGGCCACCACCTTCACACTGACTGGGCTGCAGCCTTCTACGCGGTACAGGGTCTGGCTGCTGGCCAGCAATGCCCTGGGGGACAGTGAACTGGGTGGCAAAGGGACCCAGCTCCCCGTCACCACCCCAGGTGAGAAAGCCCAGGCTGGGCAGGTTGGAGAGTTCCTCAGAAGACTTATGGGGTGTATAGTGAAGTCAGTATTACTAGTATTCCCTTTTTACAGATGAAGAAACAGAGGACACTGTTACTGAGGCACAGAGATGCTAAGTAACTTCCCTAAGGTCACACAGCTAGGAAGAGACAGAGATGAGGTGGTAACTCAGACAGATGAACACCAGAGAACAATTTTAGCCATTAAACTATACTATCTGACTGCAATTAATGACACAAGGGAAATTTATACTATAAAGTGCTTATATGAGATTTAAAAAAAGGTCTCAAATTGATGCTCAAAATTTCCATCTTCAGAAACCAGAAAAGAGGAGTGAATTAAACCCAGAGTAAACAGAAGTAAGGAAATAATGAAGTAAGAGCAAAAATCAATGAACTAGAAAATAATAGAGGAAAGTCAATGAAATCAAAATATGGGTCTTTGAAAAAATCAGTAATACTGATAAAGTTGATCGAGAATAAAGAGAGAAGACATGAATTACCAATATCAGGAATAAAAGAGGGGACATGGCAACTGATCCTACAAACATTAAGAAGATAATTAGGATATATTTTCAACAACTGTATGTCAGTAAATAGATGAAATGGACAAATGTCCTTGAATATGATTAACAAGTACATTGTGCTTTCGGCAGGGAGTATCCTGTAGGAGCCAATCACACAGACCCATACTGGGTTCAGACAAGCCTGGTTCGACTCCCAGCTCTGCCACTTCCTAGCTGTGTGACCTTAGGGAAGAAACTTAGAATCTCTGTGCCTCGGTTTCTAAAAATAAGGTCTATCTCAGCTGTTGTGAAATTAAATGAGTTAATATATCCAAAGCCCTTAGAGCATGGCCTAGTACAAAGAAAGTGCTGTTTAAATGTTAGCTTAAAAATATGCCTGGGGCAGGGAACGCTCAACCTGTTTACTCTGTCCCATGAAAGCCCACTCTTCCTGTCTTCCCCTTCCTAACGGAACAGCCATTTCCCCCCATGAAAGTAAGGACCCTTCCTCAATCCCTATAATCCTTCTTCTTAATTTTTTCCCATTCCAGTCTTCCTTTTCAACACTAAAGTATAGTCCTACACTCACCTCCCTTGTTCTAGAACTCATACCTCCATTACAGGATCCCAAGAGCTCAGCATCTTTTTTGGTTATCCCAGAAAATCGGTAATTCAAGTTAAAAGGGCCTTGCATACTGCAAAGTGTTCATTAATCATAAACTGTTATTGCCATTGGAATCATCACTGATATTATTGCCATTATGGTCAGCAATCCCCAGCTCTCTTTTGAAATATTCCTGGGAAACCACAAACCAGTTCCCATGAGTCTCTAAGTGGGCTGAAAAGCGTTAAAGGAGGCTGAGAAATATTTGAGGCTTTCCCAGACTCTTGATGTTAATCCCAAACCTCTCTGTACCCCTCTCCCCACCCCACCCCAGACCTGGACCAGCCTTCAGGGGAACCCGACTACCAGCTGCCCACAGAGCAGCCTGCAGGTGAGTCTTCAACCCCCAAGCCCCACCACCACTACCAAGGATAGAACCTTCTGGGCACTGGCCCCACCTCCTCTGCCTGTCGCCCCCACCTTTCTAAGACAGCTCTGCCATTGCAGGCCCCACCCATATCTTTAGCTCTTTCTCTAAAGAAATATTTTCTCCCCTTCTAATTTAGTTTAATTGAAAGAATTAGAGCTGATTACATGCCCTGTGAGGAGCCTGAATTGGTCAGCTTTTGCTGCGTAATAAACAACCCCAAACCTGGAAGCTGCCGCAGCAAATATTTATTATTTCTCATGATTCTCTGAACCTGGCTGAACAGTTCTGGTCTGGGCTGGCTTGAATGATATCTGCTGTCAGCCGGTGGCTCGACTGGGCCTGGTTGCTCTCAATGGTCCCCTGCTCACATGCGTGGCAGTCATCAGGCTCTAGGTTGGGACCATGGCAATAATTGGGCCACGGGCCTCCCGTCACCCAGCATCGCTCCTCAGCCTGTTCACACTGAGGCGGTCACAGAGCCCCAAGTGCACCGAGAGTGGGCAAGGTCCAATTTAGAAGCGCTTTTCAGTTTCTGCAGTCCCGTTGGCCAAAGCAAGTCAGGCTGCTCAGCCCAGAGTCAGTTGGTAGGGGACTGCGCGGGAGTGTGGAGACTGGGAAGGAAATTATGACAGCTTTTGCAAGCAATACCTTTCAGAATCTGAGAAGAAGGTTGTGAGTGTCAGAAACTCAATTGTTATTGGCCATAAAAAAGAGCTGCTTGGCTTGTGAAATAGAAAATTCCATGTGTGGTGGATTCAGGTGCTCAGAATTTTCACCGGGGATGTTTATTGCCCTCTTGTTGCTTTGCTTTCATCTTTGAGGGCTTCCTTCTCAGGCAGGGTTCTTCCATCATGAGGGCAGAGGAGAACTCCAGCACCTGCAACTTCCATTCCACTCCTTAGGAGCCAGCAGAGAGTGCCCTAGATGCTCTGGCAAAAGTCCCCCCTCGGGGCCTGTGCCTGTCTCTGAACCAGTCACTGTGGGAAGGGGGCTTTTATTGGCTAGGCTGGACCATGTGAGACTGACAGGATGAGAGTGGGGAAGGGGCTGTTTCCCCAAAGGAAAATGAGTGCCAAAGGCAGGGGAATGGATGCGAGCGGGTGTCTCCTCAGAGAGAACCAGTCTTGTCCTCAGTGATATACTAAGAAGTCAGCCTGATTTTGTCTGGGATGGTGTTTGTGCAAGGAGGAAGTCATCTGAAAAGGAGTTTGAAGGGTAAATGGAAGTTTGCTTGAGAAAAAAGGACAGTCACTTGACCAGGCCAAGGCTTGGGGGTGCGGATTTGCCTTGGTGCTTCTGGGAGAAGCCAGTGGTTTGTTGGGGCAGCTGGAGGGTCCAAAACCAGAGTCTACAGGTTAGTGGCAAGGCTGGAGATGTGGGCAGTGGCCAGATCACAGAAGGTCCTGAGTATACAGATAAGGAGCTGAAGATTCCCCCAAGTCTATAAAAAGAGTTCATGCAGAGGCGGGGTCTCCTGCTGATGGCTTGACTTGAGAAAGGACCTCCTGCCCAGGGTGGGGATAGCACCCCCTGCCAGTCTGCTGTCCTTGCTTGTCAGGGAGCCCCTCTCGGGGCCTAGGCCAGCTGTTTTGTGCTTCCTGAGGGGCCCTTCCTCCCCCAGGACCCTCAGGGCTGCCCCTGCTGCCTGTGTTGTTGGCTGTCGGAGGTCTCCTGCTGCTTTCCAACGCCTCCTGCCTCGGCGGATTCCTCTGGCGGTGGAGACTGAGGCATCTTGCTGAGGGTGAGGACAGTCCCTTCCCTTGCCAGGATACGAGGGGCGAGGGTGGGTGGGGAGCCCAAGGGGTGCTGCATGTCGCGGGTCCCCCCGTGCCCGATGGGCTGGAGGGGCATCTCTGACCCCTTCTATCCAATCTCCCTCAGGCATTTCAGAGAAGACAGAGGCCGGGTAAGCGGGGCGATTGCCCTGGAAGGAAGGCAGTGCGGGAGGAGGTTGGGGGTCGCAGGGAACAGAGGGTCGGTTCCCAGCTGCCCTCCATAACGCCTCCCTTGCAGGTCGGAGGAGAGCCGCGTCAGGAATGAGTATGAGGAGAGCCAGGGCACTGGAGACCGGGATACCCGGAGCTCCATGGTGAGTGGGGCTGAGCCCTACAGCTCCGCCTGCAGGGAGCAGAAGGGACTAACGTGGCACCATCGGCTTCAGGCTAATCCCGGAACTACGGAGTCAAAGGATGGAAAGAACTTCATCTGTTGTTTTTTTTTTGGTGGGGGTTCGGGTGACAGATCAGCACATCAGATGTAGAGCCGTACTACCACTCCATGAGGGGCTTCAGCCCCCAGCTGCCTCCCACGCTGGAGGAGGTGCCCTACCTGCAAGGTGAGTCGTGACTGCATCAGGACTACCCTTGACCCATAGAGACCCCTGAGATCAGGACCAGGTGCCCTGATCGTCCCTTCCTTCCACTCCAGGTTTCACAGGTTTTGCAGATAAGGACGTGACCTTTGCTGAGCACCTGTATGATGAGGTGGAAAGAACGTATGCCCCGTCTAGAGCCTGGGGAGCCCTCTACGATGAAGTGGAGATGGTGAGGAGACTAGTATCAGCAGAAGTCTTTCTTGGCCACTGCCAGAAACCCCTACCCTCCTGCCTGGATTAGTTAGGGTAAGCTAGCTACTATAACAGAGGCCCAGCCGCAGTCCAGTGGCCTAAAGAGGACGGTCTATTTCTTTCTCACAGAGCAGTAAGGTGAGCGGGCCTGCTACACCTGGTGATTCTGGAACCCAAGTTCTTTCCATCGTGTTCCTCTGCTGTATCCTAGCACGCTGTCCAAATCTGCATGGGTGGGGCAGGTCACTGGGGCTTCAGCACAGCCCTGTCTTATGGTCCAGGCCCAGAAATGGCTCACATCACTTCTGTTCACATTCCCCTGGTGAGAACATGGTCAAATGGTTACACCCAACTGCAAAGGAGGCTGAGAAATGCAGCCTAGCTTGGAAGCTATATGCCTGGCTACAATTCTATTACTACGGAAGAAGGGAGTGTATTTCATTGGATAATTAGCCATCTCCACTGCAGTGGTTAAGCAGTGAGATAGAATATTTTTGGCCCCTTCATTTGAAAAGTCAAAGTGTAGCTCTTTCCCTGCTGCTGTCAGGCTGTGTTGAGGCAGAGGTTCATGTACATTCAGGAGTTGACTCCAGCTGTAACCCACCACCATGGCTGAGAAAGGCATTGCTTCTGAGGGTGTAAAGGACATCAGCACTGCTTTACAAGAGGTGCTGAAGGCCACTCTCATCCATGATGGCCTAGCACATGGTATCCATGAAGCTGCCAAAACCCAAGACAAGGGCCAGGCCCATCTTTGTGTCCTTGCATCCAACTGTGATGTCAAGTAGGTGGAGGCCTTTTGTGCTGAACACCAAGTAAACCTAGTTCAAGTTGATGATGACAGAAAACCAGGGGAATGGGTAAACCTCTGTCAAATCAACAGAGAGGAAACCCCCCATAAATGGTTGGTTGCAGTGATGTGGTTGTTAAGAACTATGACAAAGTTTCTCAGGACAAGGATGTCACTGAAAAATATTTCAAATGCAAGAAATGAACAAATAAAAAAGTTGGCTCTAAAAAAATAAAGTCAAGAGGTAGAATTGTCTTTAGGCCCAGCTGGATCCAGGATTTCCTATAAAGTCCAGGTATGTATCCTGGTGGCTTCTAAACCCCAAAAGAAAGAGAATGCATCTCTTCCAGTAGCTCCAGAGTTCCAGGGCTGACACTAATTGGCCTAGATTGGATCACAGACTCATCGCTGAACCAACCACTTAGGTAGAGGTTGGAACATGCTCACTGGACAGGCCTGGCTCATTGCCCACCCATGGCCTGAAGGACCAATCCACTGGACTGAGAGTGGGTGAGAAACAGATCCCAGAGGGAAGTGAAGATGGTGCCTGGCCAGGCAAAGGCAACAGAGAGGCGCTTCAACCACCAACCAATTCCCACCCAGTACCCCACAGAAAGGGAGATGGGACGGAGCCCTTGACTTTCTGTGTGGCCTTGGCTAGTGCTCTGGCACCTCGGAGCTAGGGATTCCTCTCTGTAACATTGTTCCAGATGAGCCACTTTCCTCAAGATGCTAAGCTCCCCACCAGCATGGAAATGACACTCCTGGAACGCTGTCCATGGTGCTGGACCATCTGCGCCCTCTAAAACACAGATGGAATTAGCAAGCTTTTTCTGGAAAAGGCCAGATAGTAAATATTTTGGGCTTTGCGGGACACACAGTGTCTCTCACAACTATTCAAGTCTGCCATTGTAGTGTGAAAGTAGCCAAATACAATGCATAAACTAATGAGTGTGACTATGTTGCGATAAAACTTTATCTTTGGACACTGAAATTTCAATTTCACATAATTTTCATGTGCCACAAAATATTATCCTTCTTTTGAATTTTTTTTCCCAACAATTAAAAAAATCTAAACGATTCTTAGCTTTCAAACAGTACAAAAAGAGGCAGCCGGCCAGATTTGGTCCATGGCTCAATATGCTCTTAAATTTGTGACGCTAAAACAACCATTTTCTCCCAACTTTAGGGCAAGACACAGCCCCAGTAAAGATCAGCCTACATGGTCTTTGTTTATCTTCCATTTTGATGGGGAATTTTTTTTTTTGGAAATTCATAGGGCTAACAGAATCATACTCATGTTCCACAATTCCCATATCATGGACTTTTAAAGGTTTGTTCATATTTCTTGCATTAATATTTTTTTCTGAGGAACAGACTGAGGTATTTATGGATGAAATGATAGGATATCTTGGACTTGCTTTAAAATAATCCAGTTGGTTGAGGCAGTGGGAGAAGATAGAGGTATAGATGAGTTGAGATTGGCCAAGGGTAGATATTGTTGAAGCTAAGTGATGGGTACCTGGGAGTTCATGATGGGAGTTCATTATAATCTCTCACTTCTTTGCAGAAATTATAAATTTTCCATAATGAAAAATTAAAACTTTTTTTTATCTGAGAAGTTGAACAGGGATGTGTATCCTCCGGAGCCATGATGATGGCCCCCAGGGCAAGTCTTCATGGTTCTAACTCCACTTGTTGCCTGCCAGGGCCCCTATGACTTCCGCTGGCCTGAGGACGAATATGAGGATCCAAGAAGAATCTATGATCAGGTGGCAGGAGACGTGGACCCAGCACACCCTGATCTGCTACCCTTTGAGCTCAGGGGCCATCTGGTGTGACAGCCCTTTCTCAACACCCTTTTCCCACACCCCCAGGACAGAAAGCACCTATGGTATTTTTCAATCCAGCCTGGGCTGAACGTGTCAAATAAAGTGAGCTCCAAAAGAAACAGAGGGACTGGAGTTTTTCAGGAGAGGACACGGAGGGTGAGTGTAAGTGACAGAAGATGATTCAAGCTGCCATCAGAATAGAAACAAGGCTCCTTTTGGGGTTGGTCTTAGAAACTGTCAGAGATACCTTTATGTGTTTTCAGACTTATCACAAACGTCTGCAAAGGTACACAGTTAATTGCATTAGAGATCTCAAAAGTGAAAAGCTCTTCTGGAGGTCTTTATGTTATTTAGAGTAAAATTTTCAGAGGTGAGTAAAGACATTAAAGCTCCATTTATTTTAAGTTCAGCTACCTCTGAAACAGCTAACAATACATGAAATTTATGAACCATTATGTCCTGTCAATTCTTGTTTTATTACTTTACACAGTTATCTAACAGATGGTATATAAACTATGACACACATGTAAACATAATAGACTATTGAAAATAAAATAAATCAAAAACAAAAGAATACGTACTCTGTATGATTTCATTTATGTGAAATTCTAGAACAGACAGTGAATTTCTGATGACAGAGAGCAGATAATGGTTGCCTTGGGCCATAGAATCAGGAGATGGCTGCAAAGGGGCACAAGGAAACTTTCTGGGGTGAAGGAAATGTTCCATATCATGATGGGGCTGGTGGCTGCGTGGGTGCACAGACTTCTCAAAACTCTTGGAACTGCACACTTAAAATGGGTACTTTTTATTACATATAAATTAGATCTCAATAAAGGGGATTATAAATCAGGTTCTATATTACAGCATTCCAGCAAAGAGGACCCTTATTTTGTATATTCCATAGCAGGAAAAGACAACTGAGAAATCTGCTTGTTTTCATGGAAACAGAGTATATAGTTAGATGTAGTGATCTTTAGACCTCCACTTCTCCTTAATCATTTTACTAAAATTGTTTAGTTCAAATGTGTGTCAATTTATTTTTTTAATCAGCACAGACTAAAACAATTTTTGCACCACAGCACTTGAATACAGAAGTACATTAGGGTCCTAATGATTCTGTTTAATAAAAAGCTTATTCTATTTCTAAAGGTAGAATTTTTCTGGTCATATATTTTCCTTTTCAAAGAA
>PVKY010000174.1:0-67622 GCA_004027775.1 Bradypus variegatus
GTCTGTATCTTGTTCCCAGGGCCTTCTGGGGTGGGATCCAGACTAGCTGCGGTTTTCCTTGATCTTCACCCCCTGGGCTGCCAATTAGAGGAGGCTCTCTCTAGGTGCTGGGCACTGAACCAAGGGCTTTCTGTGTTTGATTTCGTTTGGTCCTGAGACAACCCTATGAGGGTAGGCCCCATTATTCACTGAGGCTCAGGGAGGTGACGTGATTTGCCCAAGATATCTGATCCAAAAACCTGAGCAGAGTAAAAACCCTTATACTCTGCTCTCTTCTGGGGGGCTGGAGTATGATTATGGATGTCTGGAACCCAGAAGAGTGTTTGGGGAAGGAACTGGGGTGCCCCTCTGGGGTACCTGGGACAGCCAGTGGGTCTCTGTCTCAGCCTGGGTGCCTCCATGGTAGATGGCAGCAAAGGAATATTGTTTCTGCTTTAGCGTTTTACTAAGCAGCCACTGCTCATTAGGAGCTCCTGCTCCTCTAATCCTATTAACCAATTCCCTATAAAACCCTTATGGGGACAACCTGGATAAAATTAAACCATCTGCCCAGCCAGGGGCCTGGAGAGCTGCTACACACTCCAGGTTGCTGGGGCAGGTGCAGACCTCTCGGGACCTCGGGCAGAACACCACTTCTCTCTCCTCTCTTGACCTTGCTGCCTTGCAGTGCTCTTTCCCTGTTCCCCACCTGCTGTGAGGATTTGCTCATCCAAAAATTAATTGAAATTACAGGGGCACGACTGTTTGACCCAGCAATTTCTCTGCCAGGAATCTATCCCACAAAAAGTCTTGTATTGTGCCAAATGGCAGGTGAACAAGGATGTGCCTTGTGTCATCACTTGTGATCGCAAAAGAGTACCTTAGTGACTGTCAGAAAAGATCCACTGGAACGTGTGTATTTATATTGGACCACTGTGTGCTAGACGACGTTCTAAGCACTTTACATAGATTGACTCACTGAATTGTTACAACTGCCCTATAAAGTAGTATCTAATTTTATTAACCCCATTTTACAGATGAAACTGAGGCTCAGAGAGAACAAGTAACTTCCCCACACTTCATGAAGTTAGTAAAGTGGCAGGACTAGGATTTGGACAAGTTGGTCAATGTTCGTAACCACTATCCCATGCAGCTTCTCTGGCTTTATGTGCATGGACATTTTCCAAAAGGTGACACAAGGAGCTGTTAATGGTGTTTACATGGGGAAAGGACTGGGAGTTGTGGGGCAGGAGGGAAACTCATTTGCTACCTGCCCGCTTTGGCACCATTTTATTTATTTACTTTGCCATGTGCATATGTTTAGTGTCATAGTTTAAAGAAGTTACTGGGCGTGTTATTTGGGCCTCAGCCCCCAAAGTCTGTGATTACTAATCCTTACCCCAACCCTGGAAGAGAGTAGTGGTGTTGTCCCAGTTTTGTAGGTGAGGAAGCTGAGCTCACCAAAGTGATTTGGCTGGGCCACATGGCTGGAAATGGAAGAAGGGGACTGTTCCGGTTTGCTAATGCTGCCGGAATGCAAAATACCAGAAATGGATTGACTTTTATAAAGGGGGTTTATTTGGTTACAGAGTTACAGTCTGAAGGCCAATCCATTGTGTCCAAGGTAAGGCATCAACAATAGGGTACCTTCAATGGAGAAAGGCCATTGGCGTCCGGAAATCCTGTTAGCTGGGAAGGCACGTGGCTGGCATCTGCTTGCTCCTGAGTTGTGTTTCAAAATGGCCTTCTCCAAAGTGTCAGCTTTCAATGTCTGTTTTCAAAATGCCTCTCTTGGTTGCAGCAGTCCCTTCTGTCTGTGAACTTTTTTATAGGACTCCAGTGATTCAATTAAGACCCATCCCGAATGGGTGGGGTAACACATCCATGAAATTATCCAGTCAAAGGTCTCCATGGAAACACTCAATCAGAGGATTCCAATCTAATCAACACTAATACCTCTGCCTCCACAGGATTGCATCAAAGAACATTGGCATTGTGGGGGACATAATACATCCAAACCAGCACGGGGACCAACTCCAAAGGCACTGCTCATTCCCCTAATGCACATTAGCCTCCTGGATTTGGAAGGTTTAGAGGGGAGAAAAGTGGTTAAAAGACTACATTCTGGAGCCAGCTTGCCGAGATTCAAGTCCTGGCTCAGCCACTCACCAGCTGCATGGACCTTGGATAAGTCACTTCCCCTCTCTGATCTGGTTTCCTCTCTGTGAGGGTTAAAGGACTTAACTCCTTGCCCAGTGCTCAGAATAGGGCCGGTCTCATCACGAGAGCTCAAGAAGCGTTTGGTATTTTTATACTGTTATCATGAACTTGTCTTTCCCATTTCCAATCTCAGAGCAGTGCCTTCTCTCGGCTGGTGGGTCCAACTGTGGCTACTTCAGCCCCATCCCCAAAGCCCCAGCCACCCTGTGATCCAGCCTCCAGCAGAAGTCCCTTGGGATCAGGTCTCCTGGGTTATCCCAGTGTGGCGGCTCTGGTCAGAGCTGATCACATCCCCAGAGCTGAAAAAAAAGCAGAACCACGGAGCTGGTGTGGCCCAGATCCAGGGCGAGGCTGCGACGGGCTGCCTCCCAGTTCGGGATGTTCCCAGTGCCTTCCCACCGCTCACGCTCGGAGGGAGAGAAGGGCCTCAAAATAGCTGTTGCTTCCCCAGCACGGCACTAGGCCAGGGACAGGAATAGACATCTGGGGGTGGCCGCCTCAACCTCCCTCGGGGGCCCTGAGGGGCTAGGAATAGGTGAAGACCAGAACCCCTGTTGTGGAGGGAAATTGGGGCTGGCAGTGTGTGGTGACCCACACCCATGAAAAGTGTTGCCCCAGCTGGGACCGGCCAGTCAGCAGGTCACCGGTGCTGGCCAGGTACTTGCCGGGGCCTGGATTCTCAGACTAAAGGGAAGTGCCCTCCAAGACTGGCTTCTGCAGTCCTCTCTTGGCAAGTGGGGGAACTGAAACCTGGAGACAGGATCACGTGGCCGAGATCACACTGCTGGTTCGAAGCGAAGCTGACAGGCGAAGAAGGCCTTGGGGATTTGAGGCCATATAGAGTGGTGGTTAAAGGGTTAAACTGCCCACAAACCTTCCCTACTTAAGACCTACATGACCTTGGGTCTCTATTTCATTATCTGTAAAATGGGCACAATAATAGTACTCACTTCCTTTAGTAAGGAAGTAAGCCCTGTATGGCACTGCCTCTTTCCTGGGGAGATAGACATGTCATCCAGCTGTTACGGTCCAGGGGTCAGGCAGGATGTATCGGGATCACAGAGGAGGGCTCCACTGCCTCACCTTGGACTTCTTCACTACCCCAGACCCCAGCACCTCCAGGGCCTCTTTGAGCGGGAGGGAGGCAAGTTGAAGTCCACAGCCCAGTCTCATTCACACACCAGACCTGTGTGAGATGCGAGGTGGTCCCAGCCTGCATTAGAGAACTCCCACCTCCTTCCCCTCCTGGGACCAAGTCCTGGGTTCCCCTGAGTGCCAGGCCTCCTCTAACCTCAGACTGCTAAGGCACCTTCACCCTGCCCTTAAATTGCGGGCAGTGTGGTGAGAGGTTGCTAAAAGTCCAGAACAGCACAGGAACAGCTGCTGTGATGGGAGTAAGAACAGAAGCACGAAGATGCTCAGCGGAGGTCCCTAACTCAGCCTGGGAGGTCAGGGAAGGCTTCCTGGAGGTGGTGATGTCTGAGCTGATTCCCAAATGAGAGAATGAGTTAGCTAGGAGAGAGGTGGTAGGAAAGAGTTTCCAGAAGAGGGAACAGCTTGTGCAAGGGAAGGGAAGTGCTGAATTCCAGGAACTGTGAGCAGTAGGAGGCAGTGGTGTTGGTGAGGAGCACCAAAATGCAGAGCTGGGCAGGGGCAGGTCACCGTTCAGGGCCTTGCTGCCCATGCCGAGGGGCCTGGATGTCACCCGCAGGGCTTAGAGCATGGGGTGGGTGGTTAGAAGGTGCCCTCTGCCTACAGGGGGTGGATGGACCTGAGGTCAGGAGACAGGGAGGGGGCTGCCACCGGGAAGGGGATGAGAGAAGTGATCTAGGAGGTGGTGGAGGTGGGGATCAAGAGAAACGGGCGGCTTCTTGACGTTTTTAGAGGTAGACTTGGTTACTGATTGCTGCCTAATAAATCACCCCAAAATTTATTGGCTTAAAATAATTGTTTGTCATGATTCTGTGAGGTGATGGGGAAGTTCTGCTTCAGGTGGTGTCTGCTGGGGACACTGGGATGACAGGAAGGTTCGAAATGGCCTCATCCACGTGGCTGGTAGTTGGCACTGGAGCTCGGCAGGGGCTGTTGGCTGGGGGGCCTCAGTTAGCCTCCATGTGGCCTCTCCATAGGGCTTGGGCTTCTTACAATATGGCAGCCAAGCAGAGAAGTTTCCATGCCTCTTATGAGCTGGGCTCAAAACTCCTAGTATGCTACTTCCGCTCCATTCCATTGGCCAAAGCCAGTCAGTCAAAAGGCCAGCCCTACCCTAGGGGAGGAGAAATAAGCTGCATCTGTTGATGGGAAGTCAGTTTGCCCAACAGGGGTAGAAATTGTTGGGGGCCATCTTTGAAGACCGTCCACACAGCGGGTCTTAGAGATGGGTTGGCTGCGAGGGCTTGGGGAGGGCGGGGGGAGGAGGCAGGCAGGGTGACAGCCACATTTCTGAACTGAACCACTGGGCAGATGGGGAAGCCTGGAGGAGGAGCAGACCAAGGTGGAGAGAAAAATCCAGTTCTAGACGGGTTGAGTTTGAGCTCCCAGTGTAGATACCCAGGTACTGAGAGTGGTAGGAATGAAATCAATGATAAATAAGTATGGAAGGGTGTTAAGGCTTTCCTTCATTCAACAAATATTTATGGAACACCTGAAACTAATACTAGCTAACATTTATGTGGTGCCAGTATGTGCCAGACACTTTTTTTTTAACTGAAGAACACAAACAGAAAAACACAGAAATCCAGTTGTACAGTTGGTTGAATTTTATATACCACCTCTCACATACAGAACATTTCCAGCCCCCAGCAAGCTCATTCTCAGGCATGTTCTAGTTCTTTCTCACTGTGACCCTCTGAGATAGTTTATTGTAATAACACCATTTTTCAGCTGAGGAAATGGAGACTTAGGTGAAGCCACTTACCCAAGGCCACACAGCAGTGGAATCTGGATTCTAACTCAGGCCTACATGACTAGGAACTTGGAGCCCTTTCCACACTCCCTGAGATTTCTCCCAAGACTCTCAGTCCTTGGGAGATCAGGCTGGGGAACCCCTCAAACCCAGCCCCAGCCCAGCCCCCGAGGTCTGCTCTGCAAAGGAACTCAACACTTGGACCGGACCCAGGCCTCGGGAAGGTCCCTGAGGGCAGTGCTCGGGGGTCCAGCATCCAGAACCAGATTCAGAAGGCTTCTGGGGGGGGCACAGACCCAGGGCAGATGAGGATTTAGGAGGAGGAGCCCCCAGAACAGAGACGAGCCCTTCCGCGTACCCACCCATCCACCCATCGTGGAGGTGGCCGCGGGGGGCGGTGCGGGCCCAGCTGGGGGCCCGTTTCCCAGCAACAGGCCCTGGGGGACGCTCAGCTCTGCCTTGGCCTAATAGGTCTGATTGGAGCTGTAAAGGGGGCGCCATGCCTGTCAGAACCACTTTCGATTGTGCTTGCCCAGCATCTGTCGGACCAGCCCTTCTGTCACCCTGTTCCACCCAAAAGTGGCCTCTCTGCTCTTCTTCCAACCTGTCGAGCTCCTACTCTCCTCAGGGCCTTTGCACTCTGTGTTCCCTCCATCTGGAACCTTCTGCCTCACAGCCTTCCTGTGGCTGGCATCTTCTCATCAGGTGTCTCAGCTCAAATGTCACCTCTTCAGATGGTCCTACCCTGAACCAACCAGTCTATTTAACACTCTTTCCATCAGCCAGCCTCGTGGAAAAGGATGGCCTGGGCTGGGGTCCCAGCTCTGCCATTTACTAGCTGTGTGGCCTTGGGCAGATTATTTAACCTCTCTGTGCCATAGTTTCCTCAGCTATAAAATGGGCATGATGATGCTAGCACCTACCTCATGGGGTTCTAGTTAAGTTTAAGCTATTTAACGTCTGTTAAGCACTTGGAACAATTCCTGGCCCTTAGTAGATGCTTTATAAATACTTGCTCTTATTTCCATAGTCCTTGTCTCTTTCTGAAATTATCCTCCTGGTCATTGATTGGTTGATTGATTGATTTTTTTTCAATTTCTCCCAATTAGAATGTGGGTCTTCTGAAGCTGATGACCTTGTCTGTTTTTTTCATTGTTGTATTCCTGCTGCCTGGATCAGTGACTGGCACACAATAGTAAACATTTGGGTGAATGATCAAATGAATAAATAAACTAGACTTCTAGATTGTTCTGCTTGCAGCACCCCAAACATGACATGCTCGCTGTCCTTCCTGAGCCTCTCCCTGGGAACCACTTCCTGGAGGGGAACAATGAAGGCACGACTACCTCAAAGCTGCCCAGATTCCTCTCTCCCCCTCCTTCTCACTGCTGCTTGCACCAGGCACTCACAAGAGATCCAGCGAGCAAGAGTCTAGACTCTCTGCAACCAGAATCACCTGTCACCACCCTTTTGTTCTGACACTGGGGAAATGGGCAGAGAAAGGAAAGGACTCAGCTAAGTTCTCACAATGAGTCTCTGTTCAAGTTTCTGCCACTTGGCCCACACATCTCTCACCTGGATCTGCCCCCTGCAGGGGCCTGGAGCAGGGTGGCAGGTGAGGGGCTGGGCTCTGCCCATGGGCTGCTCCCCCCGTCCTGCACAACGAGGAAGGGGCAAGGTAGCCAGACCTAGTGAATGGACAAGCTCCCAACTTATGCCAACCTGAGTCAGAAACCTGCCCCTTACAGGTACTAACCATGTGGCATTGGGCTCTCTGAGCCTCAGTTTATCCTCCTGCAAGATGTGGAGACTGAAGCTTAACCCCCCGGGGTTGCTGGGAAGATTCATCATAAAAAGTCTCATGAATTGAGCACTTACTCTCAGCTACCCTATGGGCAGGTATGGATTTTATCCAGCTAAGTAAACTGAGGCTCAGAGTGGGCAAGTGACTTGATCGAGGTCATGCGGCCAGCAAGAAATAGAGCAAGGATGGAAATCCAGGCAGGCTGACTTCAGAGCCCACATCTTTAGCCATCTGCCACAGCCCTGGGCACACAGTAGGCCTTCAATGGGTGGCAGGGACTGGCACCCTCTGACCGAGAGCTCACTTCCATGTTGACACCTTTTTCTAGGATGACAGCCCCTCATTGCAAACCACATCTTTTGTTTTATTTTATTTCTGTTTATTTTCCTCCCTTCCAGTCCCTGCTTGGAGATGCCAGCAGCTCCCTGACAGATTTTCAGATTATCCCCACCTTGATTAGTTCCAGTTTCTTCTGGCAGAAGCAGGAGTTATTTTAGGGACTTGGCTCCCCCCACCCCCAGTCACAAGCACCTTTCCCTTCTACTGCATGGTTCATTAGAAAGAAGCAGGCCGGCCACTGGCTTTCTGCTCTGCCACTCAATTTCAGACTGGAGCCCCAGCACCTGCGTCTCTGCTTCCTTCCTCCTCTACCCCATGGCCGCTTCTGTCTCTTCGGTTTATTTTTTTTTAGGAGTGGGGACTTTCCTAATCCTCAGCCTCACTGTTGCCTCAGAGTAGTGACCCTCCCTCCAATTTCAGGATTTTTCCAGACTTGAGCAAAATCTCACACACCATTTCAATGCAAATATTTTTGGCAGATGTTCCCACTCCCAGTTCCGGTTGGAACCCAGTCCCCAGGGCCATTCAGCCTGGGGTGGGAGTGGTTAAAAAATCCCCAAAGGGACACAGGACGCTCTCCCTCCCCCGCCGCTGTGTTATGTCACCGTGCGTGGGGCTGGCGTCACAGGCACCCACCACTGCGGCTGCCTGTTTTCTCTCTGCCGCAGGCTCTCCCTTCCAGCTCTGCGCTCTGCCAGGCCGCCCGCAGGCCTCGCTTGCTTTTCAAAAATAACTCCGAATCTCTCACTGAGGTTGGGAGCTGCTTCCTGGGTGCCCTGGGCTGTTTGTTAAAGCTTCCAACGCAAGACTTCCCGAAGACTGCGGGCAGGGCTGGGGAAATGGCCACCAGTGGTCTGGCTAAAGTGATGTGGCCTCACTGTTCCAGCATCTTTGACCTTCAAGAATGGAGGGCAGGTGGGTCCTCCCTGGAGCCCACTGAGTCATTCATTCATCCATTCATTGACTCAGGCATTCCACAGACTTCTCTTAGTGCCCATTGCCTTCAGAGCACCCTTCTGGGTGGCCTTTGTTGGTTTTCTGTTTGTCTCTGAGTTAGCTCCCTGAGTTAGCTCCTCTTTGAGCTTCTACTTCCTTCTCTAAAGCAGGGGTTCTTAAATTAGGGTGGCCAGTCAGTTTCCCAGCAGGAAACAGATGGTATGCACAAATTGGGTAAAATGAGGAAGGCGGAGTAAAGGGACAATTTAGGTGTGAGCAGGGTGTAGGGAAATCAAAGCGATAGTGCTGGGGAGGACACCCTAGGCCTGAAGCAGTAAGGAAATGGAGCAGTTACCGTTCCCCTGTGGAAGGGGCCCCCTTGAGAGAAGCTGTGACTTCCATGCAAGGACACAATTGCCCTGAGGTGACCCTGCAGGAAGGAAGCAAGGGAATAAATATCCTGACCTCACTCTTCTCTCTCTCTTCCATCTCCCACTGGGGGAGGGTGGGTGGGTGGGGGTGTGCTCTCCATTGACCAAACCTGATTAGAAGACAAAGACCTTATGAGACTGTTGAGTTGAGCAGGTCAGTCTCCTTGGTTACAGAGCGGGGTAGAAAAGGGTAGAGAGCAGTTCTGGATGGGCAAGCAGAGACAGCCAACTTATTAGCTAGCAGTAGTAGTAGTAAGTCACATGACCAATGCTCAAGAAATGTAAGCTATTCTTTGTAATAGTGAGGGCTTGTATTAGTTATTTACTGCTGCGTAACAAATCACCCTGAAACTTAGGGAGTCAACAAAGTAAACATTTATTACCTCCACATGGTTTCTGTGGGTCAGGAATTCAAGAGCAGCTTAGTTGGGTGGGTATAGCTCAGAGTGTCTCATGAGGTCGCAATCAAAATGCCAACCAGTCACCCGAAAGCTTGATTGGACTGAAGGATCCAACTGACTCATTGACACGCTTGGCAAGTCGGTGCTGTGTTGGCAGGAAGCCTCAGTCCTCGCCATGGGCATCCTTATGACTTATGGCTGGCTTCCCCCAGAAAGACTGATCCAAGAGAGAGCAAGGCAAAAACCTCAGTGGCTTTTATGACCTAGTCTCAAAACCCACAGACTTATCATTTCCAGGATGTTTTGGTTTGGTAAGGCTGCCAGAATGCAATTTACCAGAAATGGACTGGCTTTTAACAGTGGGCATTTATTAACTTACAGTTTACAGTTCTTAGGCTGTGAAAATGTCCAATTCAAGGCATCAGCAGGATGATACCTACGCTCTGAAGGCAGGCTGCTGGCACCCAGGACACCGCTGTCAACTGGAGAGGCACATGGCTAGTGTCCGCTGGTCCTTCTCCCCTGGGTTTTGTTGCTTTCGGCTTCTGGCTTCAGTGGCTTCCTCTGTTTTCTGTGGGTCCTCTCAGCTTCTCCAGGGTTTTTCTTTGTGAGCCTCTCTTAATTTCATCTCTTAGCTTCTGTATGTATTTTATCTTCTTATAAAGGACTCCAGTGAGAGGATTAAGGTCCACCCTGGGCCACACCTTAACTGAAATAACCTGATCAGAAGGTCCTACCTACAATAGGTTTATACTCAGAGGAATGGATTAAAAGAACATGTCTTTTCTGGGGTACATAACAGCTCCCAAATACTACACACAACATCATCCTGGGTACACAGGGCGACCCTATTTAGTGTGGGTGGGCACTGCACAGGGTTTGAATCCCAGGAGGTGAGGGTCACAGGGGGGCATCTTGGAGGCTGGTTGCCAATCCTCAATAAATTATGAGTAAAATACCTCAATTAAAAATAAACCTATGAGGGAAGTATTATTATTCTCACTTTGCAAATGAGAAAACAGAGACACAGAAAAGTGAATAACTTGTCCAAGCTTACATAACTAGTGACTAGCAGAGCCAGGATTTGAACCCAGGTGAAATATTGTTTATTTTGTATCAACTTTATTGAGGTATAACTTATATAAAATAAAAAAAAAACACCCCAGTACAGATATAGAACATTTCTATCCCCACAAATTTTCCCTCCTGGCTCTGCTCCAAGAAAGAGATCACCTACCTACCTGTTTCCATCATTATAGACTGTTTTGTATAAATTGTATAAATGAAACCATACGGTATGTTCTCTTTTGTAACTGGCTCCCTTTGCTCAACAAAATGTTTCTGACGTTCATTCACGTTGTTGCATGTATCAGTAATTCTTTTTTACTCTGAATAGTATTCTATTATCTAGATATAGCACAAGTGCATTAGTTAGGGTCCTCCAGGGAAACAAAACCAATAGGAGGTATCTATACATATTATAAGATTTTATAAAATGTCTCACACAACTGTGGGGATGCAGAAGTCCAAATTCTGTAGGGCAGGCTGCAAGCTGGCAACTCCAATGAAGTTTTGTGATTAATTGCCCAAGAGAGCCTTGCAGGCTGAAGTAGAGATGAAAGTTCTCTCTTCTCATGGCTTAGGTCATCACTTCTCCTTTTAAAGCCTTCAACTGATTGAATGAAAACATCTCCCATTGCTGAAGACACTTTCCTTAGTTGATTGTAGATTAAATCAGCCATAGATACAATCAACTTACTGATATTTAAATGTCCTTGCAGTAACATGCCAGTGCTTGCTTGACCAGAAAACTGGGCACCATTACTGGCCAAGTTGACACATGAACCCAACCATCACAACAAGTTAAGTTGTTTCCAGTTTTGGGCCATTATGAATAAAGCTGCTATGAACTTCATGTGTAAGTCTTTGTGTGGACATGTTTTCATTTTTACTGGGTCAATACCTAGGAGTGGAATTGCTAGATCATATGCTAAGTGTATATTTAACTTCGTAAGAAACTTTCAGTTTCCCAACATGATTGTACCATTTTACATTCCCTTCAGCAGTGTATGAGGGTTCCAGTTTCTCCACATCTTTACCAACACTTTGTATCATCAGTCTTGTCAATTTCAGCCATTCTAGGCTGTGTATAGTGGCATCTCATTGTAGTTTCAATTTGTGCTTCCCTGATGACTGAAGATGTTGGGCATCTTTTCATTTACTTATTGGCCACTTGTATATCTTCTTTCAGGAAGTATTTGTTCAATTATTATGTCTATTTATCTTATTTTATTTTTTAAAGTATAGTTTTCATTGTATTATTTTGTAACACAATTGTCACCAATAAATAATTAAATATAATTTTCAAACTACTTCATATAGTCATCTACCCACCTAGGACAACTGTTTTGGTGTTACTGTTTTTTTAAGTCATTCACACACCATACAATCCATACAAAGTGTATAATCAGTGGCTCTTGGTATAATCACAGTTATGCATTCATCACCACAATCACTTTGAGAACATTTTCACTGCTCCGAAAAAAAAATTACATACTCCTTATTCCCTGTATTATTGATGGCTTAACTTTGGTACGGTTTCTTTGTTACAATTAATGAAAGAATATTACAGTGCTAAAAACTATTAACCATAGTCCTTAGTTTGCATTAATTTTATTTTTTCCCATATACCACCTTACCATTAAAGTTCATAATAGTGATGTATATTTATTCTGGTTCATGTAAGAACTTTCTTATATTTGTACAACTAACCACAGTCATTGTCCACAACAGGTTTTCCTATGTTATACAGTCCCATGTTTTATCCTCTAGTTTTCCTTCTAGTGAAATATATGACTCTAGACTTCCCCTTTCAACCATACTCACATTCAGCACCGTTAATTACAGTTTTGTGTTACCATCACTTCTGTTTCCAAACATACACAATCAATCTTATTAAAAATTCTGCACACCTTAAGCATCATCTATCCATTTTCTCCCCTCTAACTTCGAGTAGTCTATACTCAAGATTTTAACTCCCAGAGTTTGCTCATTATGATTAGTTCATATTAGTGAGACCAGACAATATTTGTCCTTTTGTGTCTGGCTTATTTCACTCAACATAATGTCCTCAAGTTTCATCCATGTTGTTGCATGCATCAGGACTTCATTCCTTCTTACTGCTGCATAATATTCCATCTTATGTATATACACTTTGTTAATCCACTCATCAGTTGTGGACACTTGGACTGTTAACATTTTTTGGCAATCGTGAATAATGCCAGTATGAACATCGGTGTGCAAATGTCTGTTTGTATCTCTGCTTTCAGTTCTTCTGAGTATATACCTAGTAATGGGATTGCTGGATCATATGGCAATTCTATACTTAGCTTCCTGGGGAACCACCAAACTGCCTTCCACAGCAGCTGCACCATTCTACATTCCCACTAGCAGTGAATAAGTGTACCTATTTCTCCACATCCTCTCCAGCACTTGTCATTTTCTGTTTTTTGATAAATGACCATTCTAGTAGGTGTGAAATAATATCTCATCGCAGTTTTGATTTGCATTTATTTCCTTAATAGCTATTGATGCTGAGCATCTTTTCATGTGCTTTTTAGCCATTGGTATTTCCTCTTTGGAAAAGGGTCTATTGAAGTCTTTTGTCCATTTTTAAATTTCTTTTTATTGTTGTAGGATTTCTTTATTTATTCTGGATATTAAACCTTTATCAGCTATATGTTTCTAAGTATTTTCTCCCATTGAGTAGGCTGCTGTTTCACTTTCTTGATAACATCTTTCGAAGCACAAAAATATTTAATTTTGAGGAGATCCCATTTATCTATTTTTTCTTTCATTGTTCATACTTTGGGTGAAAGGTCTAAGAAGCCACTTCCTACCACAAGATCTTGAAGATGCTTCCCTACATTTTCTTCTAGGAGTTTTATGATCCTATCTCTAATGTTTAGGTCTCTGATCCATTTTGAGCTAGTTTTTGTATAGGGTGTGAGGTAAGGGTCCTCATTCATTCTTTTGGACATGGATATCCAGTTCTCCCAGCACCATTTGTTGAAGAGGCATTTATTTTTATTGGATATTTGTCATCTCATTGTTTAGTTGTTAGAGTTCTTTACAAATTCTTTACATATTCTGAATACAAGTCCTTTGCCAAATATATATTATATTTTCTTTCAGTCTGTATCTTATAAGTTTCCTTTTAAAAAAAATTATTTCTTTTGAAAAACGGAAGTTTAAAATTTTGAAATCCTATTTATCAATTGCTCTTATCATTCATGCTTTTTGGGTCCTGAGAAATCTTTCCTACCCCTAGACCACAAAGATTTTCCCTTATATTTTCTTGTAGTAGTTTTATAGGTGTAGATTTTACATTTAGGTCAATGATCTCCCTTGAGTTAATTTTTGTGTATGGTGTGGGGTAGGGGTCATGGCTCATTTTTTTTTCCATACAGCTATCCATACAGTAGTTCCAGTGCTAGCTTCTGTTCTCTGTTGAATCACCTTTGTAACTTTGTTGAAAATCAATTGATTATACACATGTGGATCTACTTTTGGACTCTCGATTCTGTTTCATTGATCTGTATGTCTGTCCTTATGCTAATACCACACTGTCTTGATTATTGCAGTGTTACAGTAATTCTTGAAATTGAGTAGTATAAGTCCACCAACCTTGTTTTTGTTTTTCAGAATTGTTTTGGCTATTCTACTTTGTACTTCCATATACATTTTAGAATCTACTCATTAATTTCTATAAAAAACAGCTTGCTGGAATATTGATTGAGAGCATGTTGAATTTATAGATCAATATGGGGAGGCTTAGCATTCTTATGCATGAACCTTGTGTATCTCTCTACTTATTTTGGTTTTATTTAATTTCTCTCAGTGAGGTCTTGTAGTTTTCAGTGTACAAATCTTCCATGTATTTTAAGTTCATCCGTAAGGATTTTATGTTTTTTGATGCTATTGTAAATGTTTTTATACATTTGATTGCCCAATTGTTTATTGCTAGGATATAGAAAGGCAATAAATTTTTACATATTGATCTTGTATCTTTTGATCTTGCTAAATAAAATTGTTACTTCTAATTTGTTTGTTTATTCATTGCTTAGGATTTTCTAATCAGATCATCTGCAAATAAGACAATTTTACTGTCTTTTTTCTTTGCCTTATTGTCCTGGCTAGGACCTCCGCAGTACAGTGTTGAATAGAAGCTGTGAAAGTGGATATTCTTACCTTGAACTCAGTCTGCGGGGGGAAAGAGTTCGTTCCTCCAAAATTAAATATGATGTGAACTGTAGGTATTTTGTAGCTTCCCTTTACCAGGTTGAGAAAGTTCCCTTCACTTCCTGCTCTGCTGAGGTTTGTTTTTCTTTTTAAATCATGGATGGGTGTTAATTTTATCAAATATTATTTCATATCAACTGAAGTACTCACCATGAAGTAAACCCAGAAATATTCTTTTTTATTGTTATTGCAGTAACACATACACAAAAGAAAACGTCCCAGTTTAACCACTTTCAAGTATACAATTCAGTGGTATTAATTATATTCACAATGTTGAGCTATCATCACCACCAACCATATCAAAACTTTTCCATCACCCCAAACAGAAACTCTGCCCCCCATTAAACTATAACTCCCGTTCTCCTCCCGCCCTGCCCCGTCTCTAGTAACCTGTAATGTACTATCTATTTCTACATATTTGTGTATTTTGGTTATTTCAAATCAGTCAAGTCATATGGTATCTATCCTTTTGTGTCTGGCTTTATTTCACTCAACTTTGATATCTTCAAAGTTCATCTGTGTTGTAACATGTATTAGCACTTCATTCCTTTTTATAGCTGAACAACAGTCCATTTTGTTTATCCATTCATCTGTTCCAAATATGTTCTTAACCACTATTCTGCGTTGTCTCTCTTTGTGCCACGTGCTGTGTTTAGCCGTACAGATACAGTGGAGATCTGGCCTTACTCAAATGGAGTTTGTGTCTCTTCTAGAACTTAGCGTTCTCTGTGGCAATTATATGCATGTCTCTGATCACACAGGAGGGCCTGTGAGGGCCTGCTCATTCATCTCCATAGCCCAAGTGTCTAGCCCAGTGCCATTCGCTGAATAGTTGAGTTTTAATCTGGGAAGGCTTCATGGAGGAAGTGGCTTTTGACTGCAGACTCAAAGTTTGAGGAGTTGAGTAGTTTCCTTCAGTTCACAGTGGTTAAGAATAACAGCCACCATTGATCAGGCACATACTATGGCCCAGGAACTGTAATGAGCACACTAACTTCCCCTGGGGAGGGCAGAGGGGAGCTCAGGTTTGAACCTGGATCCACCTTATCCTGCTTCTCCAAATCTCGTTCCAGAAAGTTTCCAGGTCTTTCTCATCTGCCCGCTCTGTCCCTCCTCCTTTGGGGACATTCGATGGGATTACAGAGTGAGAGAAGGGTGTCCAACATGGCAAAGCCCAGACTTGGGATGCCCCAGTGTCTTGGGAAACATTTTCCAGCTCCTACCCTTCAAGATCCTTAGGACCCTTTCCCCGCCCGTCCCCTCCTGTCCCCCACCTCTTTCCTTAGCCCCTCGAGTTCATCAGGCTGTGCAGGAATCTGTGGGGAAAGGAGCAGGATTTCGGCTAAATATAAACCAGGCTGTTCCAGTTTCCAAATAGAACAAAGGAGCAGGGTGTTAAGTTGATTTTTATAAATAAAGAGAGAGGGAGTGAGAGAATATTTTTTCGAGATGTTTAATAAAATCGCCTTGTGAGAGGCAGGAAAATCACTGGGCTGCGGTGGGAGGGTTTGAGGGAGGAAGGAGGGGGGAAGAGAGAGTGGAGGATGCTTCCCCTCATGCCCAGAGTGACGCTTGCCCCCAGCGGCCGTCTTTCTCCTTGTGCCAGAGAAAGACGGTGGGGCAGAGAGAGGCAAAGGGGCGCGAGGGTCTCTAGGAAGCAGAGAACAGGGGAGGTTCGCCATCATAATAGATACTGCATATTGAGCGCCCACTGTATGCCAGATCCTGTACTGGGAGATATATGCATCATCTCGCCAAGTGCACACGGGTGGATGCTCGTCATCTAGAGCTCTGTCATCTAGCCCCTGCCTTCCTCTCTGACCTCACTCCCCCTTCGCTCTCCCTGGCTCACCTCCACCCCCAGTCCTTGGGGTCCACACACCCAGCTCATTCATTATTCCCTTCTCACGGCCTGTGTGCCTGCTGCTCCTTCCCTCGTCTCCGAGGTCCCATAGTCGGCTCCTTCTCATCATTCAGGTCTCGGCACAAATATCACTTTCTTCCTAACAACCTCATCTAAGTGAGCTCTCCTCTGCCCCAGACGTGATCACATTACCCTGTCTTATTTTCTTCCTTAACTGATCACTTCTGAAATTATTTGCTGACTTGCTTATCATGTCTCCTCTGTCCCCCACCAACATGAAAGCTCCATGAAAGCAGGAATTTTGTCTTGCTCACCCACTGCAGTTACACCAGGGCCTAGAGCAGAGCCTGGCATGTGGTCAGTGGTGCTCAGTACACATTTGCAGAATGCCTGGATAAGTGAATGAGGCTCAGAGAGATGAGGTGACTTGCCCAAAGTCACACAGCTAGGCAATAACAGAACCAGGAGGGAGCCTAAATGTGTCCCCTTCCCCATGCCAGTGCAGGCCCTTTCTGCCATGTCATACAGCTTTCAGCATGTTGGGTGGATGGGGGTGATTTAAGGGGATCATTCTGGAACCTGGGGAGGAGGTAACTGGACACAACCCTGGAAGATCAAAGGGGCATCAATGGAGCTAAATTGTCACCATCACCTTTATCCTTAAACAATGTCTGTAACATATAAAAATGGTTAAACAGACAGACTTCCTTTCTGGGAGCCATTAGGTAGTGAGAGTTTTATCCCATACCACCCAAAGAAGAGCTATTCTCCATCCACGCTGTGGGGAGGTGGCAGAGGGTTTCTCAAGTCAGGGACAGGACTGAAAGCAATGGCCAGAGGAAGCAGAGCCACCTGCCCACCAACCCCCACCTCCTCACCCTACTTTTACTTTTCCTTCTCCGCAAACAGTGGCACAGCAGATGGGGGGTGGGCTGGGGTGAAATGGCTGCAGTGGCCCCAGGGACTCAGGGGAAATGGCTGTGCCTTTCTGCTGACATCAGATTCTGCCTCTCCAGGTACCCCATGGCCTTGGACAAAGCACATGACTCTGAGTCTGCTTCTTCCTGTGTTAGATGGGGCTGGTGAGACTTGCTTGGTTATGATGATTAGAGATAAATGTGTTATATGTCAGAAGCTCCCACTTCAAGTACATGGTAGATGCTCAGCAGGTAGATGAATAGATTTTCTTATCTATCACCACCCCTCTCTGAATTATAATCTAATTGGGGACAGGGACTGTGACTCTATTAATTGAGCAGCTACTGTATGCCAGGCTCTGGGCTAAGCTCTTAACATGGGTTATCTTTGTTGCCTCCTCCTATCAACTCATGAAGTAGGTACTATTATTAGTATCCCAACTTTATGCATGAAGAAAAGGGGGCTCTGAGGGGTAAAGTGACTTGCCCAAGGTCATACAGCCAGGAAGTGGCAGGCCTGGGCCTAAAATCCAGGTAGGTCCAACTGCAGATCCTCGGCTTTTAAATATTATGCAATCCTGCCTCTTGGAACTGATGAACCAGTGGATATGACTGTGCTTTCTCACACTCCAGGAGAGAGTCTGTGCTAAGGGAGGAGTGACAGGGTCAGAGAGGGTCGTGGGGGGAAGCAGAGGCCCAGCTTTGCATGAGGGATCAGAGAGGGAGCCAGGGGTCAGATGGGTGGGGTACGGGAAATAATGCTTCAGTTTTGGGGGGCCATGGCTCCTGCGCCAAGCCTCTGACTCATTCGGACGGAGCAGCTCAATTCCCAGCCGCAGGAGATGCTATTTATAACCTGCAGGATCTAGCAGCCTCCAGAGCAGGGAGCTCTATAGCTCCTTGGGGCCCTTCTCCTGGTATGCAAGGCTGGGAAGGCAGCAGGGGCTGTGGGAAGGCTGTGGCTCAATCTCCTTTCTCTTTGCCTCCTCTCCCTGCTCTGATCTCTCCAACCAGTGCAAAATACACACTCAGGCACTGCGTGGCTCATTCTGGGGGTGTCTAGCATGCCCTCAGTGTGGTGCCTGGCACCTAAGAGGCCTTAGTGAATGAATGAATGAATGAATGAATGGCAGTAATTTCAAGCTTTTTTATTTGGTCAGATCATGTCATCTCTCAGCCCCAAACTCTCTAATGTTCCCCATCTCATTTGGATGAAAAGCCAAAGTCTTTACAATGGCTCTTAGGCCATCTGGCTACTGTTCCTTCTGACCCCTGCCCTTCTCCTTTCTACTTCACTCCAGTGGCCTCCTTGCTGTCCCTGGGAACACACCAGGCCCATTCCTGCCTCATGGCCTTGCTCTACCTGTTCCCAACCCCAGATCCTAGCATATCTTCCTCCCTCACCTCCTTCAGGTCTTTGCTCAAATACCACCTTCTCACCAAAGACTTCCCTGACCATTCTCCTTGAGCTTGCACCCATGCAACGCACTCCTTATTCCCTTTTCCTGCTTTATTTTTCTCCATAGCACTTTCCACTATTAACATACTGTATGTATTACTAATTTGTCCTTTTTATTGTTTGTTTCCTCTTACTAGTATGTCAGCTTCGTGAGAACATGAATTTCTGGGTTTTGTTCTCTGCTGTATCCCTAGAGCCTAGAGCAGTGCCTGGCACACAGCTGTTGCTCAATAAATATTCGTTGACTGCTTGAATTCCCCAGGACTTTCTTGAATTTGCTGTGTGACCTTGAGAAGCTCACTTTACCTCTCTGGGCCTCAGTCTCTCGAGCTGTAGGACACAGTGACCTCTCGGTTTTAACAAGGCCCTAACCCTTCATCTAGCCTCCTGAGATGTTTTTCAGAACATCTGCTGAAAGGAGAGCTGGCCAAGGCCTGGCTACCATGATATTTTTCTCCCAGACTAGACTGTACAAAGCGGATGAGCCTGTTAGCAGGCACGTGTCAGCAGTTTTGTATCCATCTTAGGGGCTTTGAGCAGATGCTTTTGTGTGAATGAGCCTTTCCATGTGTTTTGGGACCTGGCTAAGATGGGACATTCTAGCAAAATGTCAGCATAAGACCTAATTCTGTCTTTCTGCTGATTTTTGTTTTCAGTGGTGTAAAAAGTATGAATTTCCAAGGGCACAGCAGACCCCTCTCTGTGGGAAACACCTATTGCTCTGGAGATGCAGGGAAGAGCTGGTTGGCTGTCAATCCCCCATACCTGTAACAGGCTGTTTCTACTTCCTCAGGAGCCAGCTGTGAGAATCCACAGTGGAACTGCCCACCTTCCAAGAAGGGAAGCCCACAGAACTGTAGGCTTCAATGGGGATGCCAGGCCCATTTTTAGATCTCAGCTGTTCTTAATGGAAATGGGTCCAACCTTGCCCTGGTTTCTAGAACAATCCCTAACAGGGCTTTGAAGTTTCTTGGCCTGTTCACACATTAGCTCATTTAATTAAATGATCTCTTCTGCTTTGGCACAACCTGGGTCCAGCACAGCAGCTGGCACCTGGTGGGCCTCACTACATATTTGTTGGAAGAGTTAATTTTCATTAGTAAATGGGAGGCATCTTCAGTTTATAGATGATGAACTGAGGCTCAGCAGGGACGTGACTGGCCCAAGGTCACACAGCCAGGACATGAACCCATGCAGGCAGCTGGCTCAGGGTTACCAGGGAAGGAGAGCGAGAATTCGCTCCCAGTAGGGGTCACATTTTGGGAAAACAAGCTTTACTTTTTTGAAGGATGAGTGGGGATCTCTGAGAGCTTGGACATTTGGGAGCCAGACAAACAGGGATTCAAATACCAGTTCTGTCATGACCTGTTCCAAAAACTCTGGAGGGCCTCGGTTTCCCCATCTGTAAAATGATGATATCAATCCGTAGTACACGAAGCCCTTGGAAGTATTCAATGAGATAACGCTCGTTCAATGCCCGCTGCTGGTGGTGCTCGATACACAGCCCAAACCCCCTGACCTCCCTGGAGAGCTCCGGAATCTCCTGCCCACCGCATCCCTCAACTCCGAACCTCAGGCTGGCAAGGTTAAAACGCACAGCCGCACACCTGAGCTGTGGGGGGGTGGGGGGTGTTGAGATCACGTGGTGAATAATCGCTCTGCGCACGCGCAGCCGCCACTCGTCGCGTTTCCCAGGCTGCCCAGCGCCGCACTGGGGCCATAGTCTGCCTGTAGAACTTTTGGGACCGCTATGTTCTCACTCGGTGGGAACTCCCAATCCCGCAGCTCCTGGCTGTTCGCTTAACCCAAAGAGAGAAGGGGATGACCTTCCAGAACCTCAAATGAGGCTTTTTGACTTTTCCATTTTTTGAGGGAGGCTTTGCTTGGCACCAGGAACCACAGGAAACCAGTCCAGGCCGGGTCCCCGCCCCGGGCATCTCCTAGCCATTCCTTCAGCGGGTCAGCCAAGGAATGAACGTTCAGGTCTTCTCCAGTATTCGGCTCCAGAAATGGTGACACGGCCCAGCTGGGAAGACAGACATTCCCTGGGAAGCGTCACCTGAGTGGAAGCATGAGTCTGAGTTAGTCTGGAGAAGAGGATGAAAGAAGAGATGGCCTACAGATGAGGGGAAAGGAGGGAAAATGCCTTTAAGTGGGAAGAAGCCTGGGCGGTCAAGGGCACTGAGGCGGGAATGTTGGCCTCCTAAAGGATTTTGGACTTCTTTATCCTAAGAGTAGTGGGAAGTCACTGAAACGTGGGAATGATGTGATCCTTAGAGCCTGCACTGAACAACATTTTTGCCTTACTTTCTCATTTAGAAAAAAAAAAGATTTTAAATTCCACACCTGTCCTAATTTTTTTTTTTATTTTCAGAAGTAGAAAATAAGGGAAGAATGGAATATGTGTTTATTTCCGTGCAAATTGCCTAGCGATCTTTCTGATCACTATAAATGGCATTTCCCTTGTCTTCCCTCTAAATTCCAATCCAAAATTTCTGTTATTCCAGTAACACCCAAGGAGACCAATCCTTCCTACAGACTAAAGATAAATTTCATCTGAGGTGTGCTGGATTGATGAAAAATCTTGATTGGTTCAGAAGATCAAAGGGTGACTATTTTACAAAATTATGGTTTGAATAGTAAGCTTCCCACAATCATTCAACATATTATTTGATTGATGAAAATACAATTTGCATTCAACTTTTCAGGAGCAACGTTTATTGTCTGAGACAGGACAAAGTCTCACAAGGCCAGAGGCTGTGTCTGTTTTTCCTCTCTGTAAGATCAGTACCTTGCTGGCCTCATCGTAGGTTTCCAAGTATTTGTTGGGTTAATTTCAATCTTGGTAGATGTTTTCTACTAAATCTGAAGTCAGGAGCATCAGTTCTGTAGTTCTCTCTTTGTAGTTGTTAGCACGAATTCTGATAGCACAAAAAAGCTTGTTCTTGGGATTATATTTAGCTCATACAAACTCTGCTGCACAATTATGTTGTAAAGAGGAATTAAGTTTTATCTTTAGGTTGTTATTATAGCCTTGGGAAAAGGTGAACACTGAGAATGACTACATAAAGTAGTAGCATATTGTATTATTAATTTCGCTACTTTTAAAAAAATTGTTTTTCAGGGCCTAGAACAGACTGACACGTATGGTAGGTGTAATTGTCAGGGTCCCAGTAAGAGACAGATGCTACATTCCAGTTAGGTAATTAGAGGAGGGCTGAAAAAAAGAGACTCTGGGGCAGGGTATAGGGAAGCCACGATGGATAGTGGCATTCTGGGGGGCTTGTAATAACTGGGGCTCTTACCACCCACAGATACGAAGGTTGAAGGGAAGGAGAAATAACATACCCCAGAAAGAGAGCTGGGTGGAAAGGACCACCTTAGGAAGAGAGGTAATCTTTTAACAACAGACATACTCAACCTGAGGCCATGCAGCCAAGAGGGAAGTGGGGGAATAAAGACTTCAACCTCCCTGTCGTCCTGCCCATCAGTCGCCTGCTGCTGCTTCCCATTGGGGGAACCCAACTGGAAGCCAGAAGGCAAGGGAGCTGGCTGATGTGGTCCAAACAGGTCAGCACCCCAGGCAGAAAGCGGGATGGGGGAAGCATGGAAAAGTGGATCTGGAGGGGCAAATGGAAAATAGCTGGTACAGTAGGCTTCATTTGATTTTTGTTAAAGCTTGGTATCTTATGGAGCCCTTAGGGATGGCAATGGCAGTAGGTTCATTCTGCAGATCTACTGAGCATATCTAAAAAAGAACTGTGCTGGGCATTTTGAGAGAAGCCCGGCGTAGCAAAAGAATACCAGAAATGCAATGACTCCTCCTCCCTGATGCATGGATGTTTGAGAACACATCCCTGCTCTTTGAAAGCACTTGCTTAGAGGTCTGAAGAGTAAACACGACCCCACCGGTGTCAAAATTAGATGCTGCTTCCCCAGAAGCAAGAGTGTTCGGGCCAGGTACACAGGTGCTGATTGCTGTGGCTGCCAACTGGCAATAATGTTCCTTGCATGTTGCTGCCTTTTAGGTGTAGCTGAATGAACCGTCATTTTTCAGGCCAGGGAACCAGAAGTACGATTTGTCAGCGCAACTCTGAAAACTGGACTTGCTCTTTTGAAAGGAATGGATTGTGGCCTGACATTTCCTGAATCCGTGAAACCATGCCCCCCAGAGGTGGGAATGGGGCTCCTTTAGTGACATGTCTCTGACAAGCAGATCAATTCGTTCCATTTGTTTCCTCTTCGGAAACAGCAATCCTCGAGCGTTACATAATCTAATCTTCATGCCTCGCTGGTTTGTTCTGTCCTCTTGAGGAACTGGCAGATGGTGCCAATGCTGAGACCCGCGAACACGCCTCGCAAGCCTCCTGGTAGCAGGAGAGCTGCTTGGTGTCTCTGTCTGTCCTGTGGGGTCCTTCGCTGGCATTTGTTTGCCTGGATCAGTTTGCTCTTTAGTATTCCGCAGCCACCCCTGGCTTCTTGCCTTCGGCTCTCATTCCAAGATTAATTGGAAATGCTGAGAGCAGATAAAAAGAGAACACAAAGTGTAGTTGAAAGAGCAGAGAATTTGCCAGATCTTTGCTAAAAGCCCACTTCCATTAAAGGCTGAGTGTCTTTGGAGCTTGACCCCTCACTCAGCCTGGTGCCGTGTACATCCTTGTTGCTGCGTTTCACACGGCACAGGGACAGGACTGGCTGTGCCAGAGCAGGGAGAGGAGATTTGCTGGTTAAAGTCTGCATTCCTCGCTAAAAAAGTGAGTCACATACCTGCAGAAATGATTGGTCCCCAGATCGGGCAGTTGTCTGGAACCCGCCTTTAGGTCAGTGATGTCATCCTTGCTAAAGGAAAATGATCTCAGAACTGTGTAAGATGAGGGGCCTCCCTTTGTCCTTTGGCAGAAGGATCCACAATGTTTTGATGTCCTTGCAAAGGCTTTGCTAAACATCCCACCTAAAAAACTGGGAATGGCAGCCGTCAGGGAAGCAGAGATCTCTTAGACATCCTGTGAAAGGTAAAGGACTAATATTTAGGGCTGGCAATTGAAATCGGTTGACATGCTTTGGTATTACCTTTCAATTGTTAAAATATGGAAATGATCCCATTCTGGTTGGTGGATAATTATATCTCTGGGCTGCCAATGCCTCCCATCCCTCTGCTAACACTTCCTTTGCCGAATCCCCTTTGTTTCCAACTGTGCAGTACCAGGAGGTCTGCTTGGTTTTGGAAAGCCAGGCACAAGTCCAAGTACCCCAGATGTAACTGCCCTGCTCACAGACTGCAGTGCTGGCCGACTCTGATTTGGGGATGGAACCTCCTGGCAATTAAAACACAGAACCCTCCTCCTGCCTGTGGCAAAAACACACCCGGTCCTGAAAGGTCACATGTACCTTTTACACTGCATTGGTCACTCGGGACCCAGGTTGTATATTCCATACAACAGAAATGATCTGTCTGAAGGAGAAAAACAAACCACATAGAATCTTTTTTAAATTCCATTTTCTCCCACTCAGCCCAAACACAGGGGGTTAATTTCTATAAAAACAATAACTCTTGGCTTTTTAAAATTTGTAATCCATTCATTAAATTTCAGCTGGGCACATGTTCTGAGTGTGTTATTATGTGTTAGGCAGTATGCTCAGTGCTGGATGTTCAGTAGTAAATAAAACAGCCCCTGTCTGCTTTCATGGAACATACAGTCTAGTGGGGTAGACTGATAATAAAGGAGGCCACCGTGGTTGAAGCATCATTGTGTCATCTGAGTATGGGTTGCATTTCATCTAATGGAAACTGCACAGATGTAGTGGTTGACTTCCGGCGTGTGCTAGAGTGCCCGAATGTGTGGCATCAGTATTAAAGGAGTAAGGCATAGGGAGTGCTCGCTTCTTGCATCCTGTCATGATCTCAAAGAGGCTGAGAACTGCTCTGGATTAGGGAGAGAAAGGGAGGAATATTCTGAATGAGAATGATGGTGGGGCAAATATATTCAAATATTTGGAGAACAAATGTGCCGTTCTTAAAGGAGATGGGAACTTCTGATCTGTCAGTCATCTTTAAGGATAGAATTTCTCTCATCTTTGCCTTTTCTTTCCTCTACCCTTGTAACTGGGAAAGGAATAAAGAACTTGCTAGCTAGGATTAGGGGTACAGGCTGCACCCACAAAATCATGGAAAGCTAACGGTTTCCAGAGGAATCAGCTCATGACAACCTCTGCCTCATGGTCAGAGCTTCTCAACTGAGTTTGGTTGCTGCTATTTGGAAAATCATAATTCATATCCCTAAGATGTTCCAGTTGTTGGTTCCACTTGACAGCATTACTATTTTTGCTCTCTCTCCTGCTTGTTTGCTTTTTCTTTTATTGAGCTGTAATTTACACACAATGAAATGACTATCTGTAGTGTACAGTTCAGTTTCGACAAATACATATACTCATGTAACCCACACCCCTTTTCATTTTATTTAAAAAGTACTGGAATCCTCTTAAGTGATGGACATTCAGATCCAGTGGCAGACTTTTAGAAAAGAATCCTCTATTCAGGCCACTGACTCCCCCTTCACCCCAATTCTCATCCAGTCCCTTCCTGAGTTCCCCAATCACTGCTGAGGATTTAAAGCCATAAGAACATTTTGTAATCCCAGCTTTCTGAAACCTAACAGAGAGATTTTGTCGTCTGAAAACAAAGGGGAGATTAAGTGTGGCATTTGATTCTGACAGCAGCAGAAAGGAACAAGCTAGACAAGACATGTCACAGAGAATTAATCACACCACTGTACAAATGCTCTACAACCTCTCTCAAGACTCTAAACATGCCATAATCTTGGCCAGGGAGAGAGAACAGTTTTTAAAGGGTTTGCCACAGGGACGTGACATTAGCAGACTGAGATGTTAAATGAGAGATCTGTGTATATTTCAGGAATTTTGCCCTTAACCTTGCCTTACTCATTATGAATGACTTAGAAATGAGACATGAAGACAGCTAGATACACTGGTTCTTTCTAGACTGACATAGTGGTTCCAGAACCATCTCTCTTTAACTGCCCTTTATACTGGGATGTCTTTCTAGCTCTCCAAAATAGCTCTTGTTTTGCATAATTTTCACCAAGAGTTATATAGTCAAGTAATGTAACAACATGTAACTATTTAATAATTACAGTTTGGTTAACACTTAAAAGGCAAATGACAGACTTTCTGTGAAAATGCTTTTAAAGCTATGAGGTCTATACAATCCAGAAGGGTCATTTAACAATTATTTCTACATGGCAGGATACTTTGTAGATACTTTATTTCCATTATATCTCACAGTTAGCGAGGCAAGCCATTCTCCTTTTCCACATCCATGTCTTCCTGATGGTATTTTGGAAATATTTCCTGAATGAGACCCAGCCTCCTTCTTATTAAATTCAGCTGGTAGGGAGCTTGCCTTCTCCATGAAGAAAGGCCTGCAGCTTGGCTTCTTTACCACTCTATTCCCAATACCTAGCAAGTGGCAGGCACCCAACAATTTTTGTTAAGTGAATGAACCTAATTTCCTAATTGATTTTCTTGCCTTCAGTCTTCTTTTAGTCCACTCCCACAATGCATCGGCTTTACCATAAAAAACAGTTCTTCCTGTGTCCTACACACACTCATAAAACCTTCAAGAACTCTCCATTGTCTATAGAATAAAATATAAATTTCTAAATATCACATTCAAGGTCCTTCACAGTCTAGTTCCAAACGACCTCTTCAGGCCCATCTTCCATCACACACACCCCTATACCACTTTTCCAGCCAAATGATTTCCTTTTCCCAAACACTCCATGCGGGTTCACACCCCCAAGCATTCACTTAAGCTGTTTGCTCTGGAATGACCTTCCTTTTACCCCCCTTAGTCACCTGGTGGCATTTCACTTATCCTTCAAAGCACAGCTCAAAGGTTACCTTCTCTAGTACCTCCAACTCCACTAAGCAGAGGTCCTTCTTGGGTTCTCGCATATAATCTAGCTTGTCATTCCTTTATTGCATGTTCCTTATTTTATTACAGTTGGTTTTCTCCTCATTTGAGTTCCTTAGGAGCGGGGACTGAATCTTACTGTTCTTTACACAGCTCCCAAATCTGACTACTTACCACCTCTGCCCTATCACTCTAGTCCAAACCACCATCATCTCTTTCCTGGATCATGTAATAACACCTGGCTGGCTCCATATTTCCATGCTTGCTCTCCAACAGGCAACTTGCCACTCTCCTACTATAATGGCTGGTGGCTTCCCTTCACACATAGGAAAAACCCAAAGCCATTGACGATCTGGCAAGGCCTTCCTCTCCAACCTCATCTCTACCACTCTCTCCTTTGTTCACTCCAGCACCAATTGTCTCCTTGCTTCTCTTTGAACCCTCCAAGCTGCTCCTTCCTTAGGATTTTTGAACTGTTCTCCTGCCAGGAGAGCTCTCTCTCCAGATGAAGGTGTGGCTTGCTCCCTTACTTCATTTAGGTCTCTGCTCAGATATCACCTCCTCACCGAGGGCTTCCTGATCACTGTCTAAAATAGCCTCCTCCAGTAAACCCTACTGTCTTATACACATTTAGTTCTCACAGCATGAAACACCACCAATTTGTCACCCACCATTAGTTTTCCATGAATTTACGTATTTGTTTACTTGTTGCTGAGGTTCAACCATGTTTTGCTCACTGCCATGTCCCTGGTACCTAGAACAGTGCCTAGCAAATAAGTGGCACTCAATATTTGTTGAATGAATGGATGGATGAGTCTGCATATTCCAAGTGCTGATGCAGTGCCTGGCTCTAGAATTTTTTTAAATAAATTACCAAATTAATGAATTTTACAAATGAAATGGAATTCTGGAGTATATCCAGAATGAATATAAGACTGTTTCACCTGTTTGCTCCAGGAACATAATTTTGAAGTCTTTTATTCACTCTAATAATTATAGGTGTTGTAACCAGGTTCTTCCCTTTTCCAGAAACTAGTTGCTGACAGAGGTCTTGCACTAGGACATTTTGGGAATTTGAGAAAGACTAACAAGAGTGGCAGAGCAGAGATTTAGAATACTCATCAACCCACTGCCTCTCATCAGCTCCCGAGGGATTCTGATAAAGGATTCTGATAAGCTCTCCTGTGATTTATATTGAATGTACATCTGTTGTTAATCCTGCCAAACGCTGATTATAATGAGGGCTAGGGCAGGTAAGACATTGATTGACTCCAAACTCCAAGAGGGAGAACTCTTTATGCTCTGCATTCTGAGTGCTCACTGCCACGAGCCCTTGAGGCTATGGCACCCCAGCCTGCCTCGGTGTTGTCCTTTAAGGAGCCTGGGTGGCTTCAGTATGGCAATTCAGTCCCTTGAGTAGGTGAGCCAGGGAACAATTTGCCACACTTCCTTTGTTCACTTTGGCTTCCAGACATTTGCTTTACCTGCCCATCCTGGTTTTCTTGATATCTTGCATATGGGTATGTGAGGGAAAGAAACAGACTGCAGAGGAGGGAGCAGCCTTCACATGACTGCAGTGTAACATATTGGCAATCTGCACATCTGTCCTAAGAAGACTGTGCCCTTTTCATGCATGGAAAACAGCAGGGCCAGAGTCCAGAACAGGGAGGGCCTGGGAGGTTCACCCCTGTTCACATCTCAAGCATCCTGGATGTTACTAGACAAGAGTGATAGATGGGAGCTCCTGATGTGCAGAGGGAGGGGAACTAGCTTGGCTGTGTGTGCCCTGTGCCAAGCCCTGGGCTGGGCCTTTTATATGCATATCATCTGATGTTACCAAGAAATTAGTTGTGATTGTTGCCTGTATTTTACAGAAGAGGAAAGCAAGGTTCAGAGTGGTGATGACACTTCCCCAAGATGGTAAGTGGCAGAGTGACTCCCAGGAGCAGGAATCTCTAGCAGCTTCGAGAGCATGAAGGTGGGAAAGGGGACAAGAGATGAAGGAGCAGCAAACAGGTCCTGCTTGAGACTAGCTCATCACCAGGCCCTGCCCGGTCCCAGCAGTTCAGATGTCACCCGGCTTCTTTCCTATTCTGAGAACTGAGAATTCTGTGGGTCATTTACCAGGGTCATCCCAGGCCCACTCCACAGGATTGGGGATGGGTGAAGCACCCCATAGAGCAGCAGTGTCTTTCCATGCCATTCTGGCTCCCGTGTTTGTGCGCAGTGGTGCCATACAGTGCCTTCCTCCTCCTTGGGTCACTAGTTCCTGCACCTCTCTCCTCCAAATGTCCAAGGTTGTACCCCCTGGGGAGTACACTCTGCCTGCATCTCTGGAGCTTCCAGCGGTGCCGGGACGCCTCCAGGCCTGATAAAGGGCCGTGCCGGCGCCACCAGGGTCTCGACCTCCCGGGGGCCCTCCACCCAAGCCACCTCCCTTGCGCTCCTGGCTCCGCGCGAAGCACCCCCTCCGCCGCCAGGGGCCGCCCGGAAGCGGGGTTCCCCGAGCTCGGGGCGGGGCAAGAGGCGGAGCACGGCTGTACCTGGGCCGCTGGAGAACCAGGGGTGGGCTTTCGGGGGACAGCCGGCGGCACCCCCAGATACCGCACCGCCAGGCGCCGGGGAGCTCCGGGGTCCGGGCGCAGAGGCTGCGCTGTTACATGGGCGGCGGCAACGGGGCCGCATTTAAGCGGCCGGGGGACGGCGCCCGCCTGCAGCGAGTCCTTGGGCTGGGCTCCCGCCGGGCGCCCAGCTCCCTGCCCGCCGGGGGCCCCGCGCCGGGCCGCCCCGCGCCGCCCCCGCCGGGCCATGCGAGCGCCGGCCCCGCCGCGATGAGCTCGCACATCGCCAAAAGCGAGTCCAAGACGTCGCTGCTGAAGGCGACGGCGGCGAGCGGGGGCAGCCGGGCTCCCCGCCACGGCCCTATCCGGGAGTCGGGGCTGTCCGGCCGCAGGCTACCGGGCGCCTGCCCCGCCACCCCGCCGCCACCCGGGGACCCCAGTTCGCGGAGGCCCTTATGCCGGCCCGCGCCGCGAGAGGAGGGCGCGCGGGGGCACCGGCGCGGGTTCCCCCAGGCGCACGGCAGGCCCCGGGAGGCGCTGCCGGCCGTGGCGCCCCGACCTTCGCCACCGTCGCCGTTGCCGCCGGCCCGCGGGCGGGATGGGGAGGAACGGGGACTGTCCCCGGCGCTCGGCCTCCGGGGTTCCTTGCGATCCCCGGGCCGCGGGGGCTCTGCTCCCGCCGCCGCGTCCGAGGCGGACCCGTTCCTCCACCGGCTGCGCCCCATGCTCAGCTCCGCCTTCGGCCAGGTAAGGGCCGCGCCTCCCGCCCGCACTCCCGGGAAAGGCGCTCGGGACCCTGCCGCAGCCGTGCGCCCAGAGCCCTCCGCCCACAGCCCGCGGCCCCCCGGGTCACGCTTGGGCTCCCCCAGTCCTCCCCCGGCCCGGCGCCCTTGCCGCGTGCCTCCTCCCCCGTGCCTGATTCAGCACCCTGGGCGCTGTCCACGCTCCGGGCCTCTTCGGGGCGAGGGAACACCGCCTCGCTCACACCTGCCGGATCGGCCAGCCTTGGAGAAGGGAACAACCTCTACCATCCACCTGGAGATTTGAAGGGGTCAAGGAGGGGCGCTCCGGGCAGGCGACGCCAAACCCACCCCTTTGGCGACGGGCCACCAAGCCAGGGAGCGACCCAAGAGTGAAGGGGATTTGGACTCGGGGTGGAGTTGGGGGTAGGCAAAAGAGAGGGGATCTCAGGATACACAGACTTGTTTGGGGCCATTGTGACTACGGTGGTCCCAGAGGCTAGGGAAAAGAGAGACGCAATGAATGAAAAAGTTAGGAGGGCTGGAAGGAGTCTCAGATATGTAAGAAAGAGGAGGGGTGTCTGCTAGAGGGGCTGTACAGAGCTATGGTTCAAACTGGAACTTTGGGGTGTTTTAAGGAGATGCTGTTACGATGCCATTAGAATGGCAGATGGGCAGTTGTCAAGATGAAGGACGTGGGATGACACCCAGAGGTCCCTAGCCTGAGTAGGTGTGCATTCTAGAGTCAGAAAGGTCACTGAGAGGTCACCAGTGACTCCTTCTGTTCCCCCCCCCAGGCCTTTCCCTCAAGGGTTGCAGGCAGCTGGGCACCTGCCCTTTAAAAAGCAGCTCTGTGGTCATAATCCAGCTCTGCAGTTTGGTAGTGCACTGCTGGGGAGGGGGCTCTGCGGAAGGGAAAAGGAACTGTGAACTCTGGAGCAAAGCCAGGGTCTCCTCCAGTTCTGAGGCTATGTTCAAGTCCAACTCACTGGCGCAGCATCGAGACAGTTCTGCAGCAGCCAAGGCAGGGTATAGTACAGAGATCTGGCCAGAGTGTCTGCGCCGTGAGGGTGGGGGTTGGGGAAAGGGGGAGAAGGGGTCGGAGCATCTCCGTGCTGGGATCTAGCATCTAGCGTAAAGAAGCTGTTTCAAGCTCCTGGCTTAGCCAGGCTGGGTCACAATACCAAGAGGTTGTGTGTGTGTGTGTGTGTGTGTGTATGTGTGTGTGTGTTTGTGTGTGTCTGGCTTCAGATCTGCACTTTCCTTTTTAAAATACTACTCTGCAGTGGCTGATGCCGGGGGAGGTCTGACTTGAAGGCAGCTACACATGGATTCGGGTTGAGCAGGCTGCTGGGGTGGTGTGATAGGGCAGCAGTGTGTGGCTTTGCTCCTGCGGGGAGCCCTCATTAGCTGAGTTAGCTGGAAACAGTTCTCCAGAGTTGGGATTTGTATGCAGAGCTGTGAGAGTTCGTGCGGCAATATATGGAGGGAGAAATCCACTCTGCACTGGCTTGTGTGTTAGTGAGGAGCTGGCTGCAGGGTGTTTGGGTAGGAGTAGGGTGTGCAGCAGGGCTAGGGTGCAACTGGGATGCTGTTGTAGCCTCAGTGACACCCACTCATTCATCCATCCAGTATTTCTTGAGCCCCTCCTTTGCACCAGGCATTTGCTGGGTAGTAGGGTAACAACAGTAAACAAGACAGCCAGGGCCCTGGCCATTCTGGAGAGCTTCCAATCTAGCAGTTTGGAGGGGTAGGTCATTGGCCCCGAGTCACACCCTTTCTGGTTATATAGTTTGCTGGCGATCTGAGCTGGTTCCTGGAGAAAAGGCCCTTTCTTTCCAGTCTGGCGGAATTTGCCTGCACGGGCCCTTTCTGAGCCAAGCTCAGAACATTTCAGCTACAGGCTTTTGTTCCTCCTTCTACTTTCTCAATTGTTAAATGAAGGACATCCCCAGCCCAATGTTCTGAAATGTCACCAGGGTCATCTGAGTCAGGAGATCTGGAAAGCCCCATCAAATATTTACTACCTCCCTTTGGAAGCTCTGGCCTCTGGAGCTGCAGCACATTCCGTTTGGATTCCTGCTCATGCCTCTAAGGCACCTGCTTAAACGACAACTGCGACAGCAACAAAACCTGGGCTGGGACTTTTGTGTCAGAGCCTGCAGTCTCCTGTGACAGAGAGGAGTTAGTCTTTCCTTCCCTCCTGTCTGCATTGAGATTTCTGTCCCTAGAGACAGGGCCAGGACCAAGAGAACGGAAACAGAGCTCTGAATACAGAAACTTTCCAGCTAGAATCTGCTTAGGACAAAACATAGCCCTGGGGAAGTGTATTTTCCACTTCTCTCAGGTTCCAATTTTTTTGACCTTAACTGAATTGCGTCACCTCCTTAAGCCTCTGTTTCTTTATCTGCAAAACAGGAATAACCATAGTGCTTTGATGGGTTTGGGGGAGATCCAGTGGAATATGGAGTTAGGTGTAAAGCTTGGCCCAGAGTGTGGCACATAGCGAGGGCTTTATTAACTTTAGTTATTATTATTGTGGTGGTTATCGGTTGACTACCAAGGGCTGTGTTGGACTTGTTTTTTTTCCCATTTACAATAGCATCAGGAAGAACCAGGGTTCAGAGTGGCACTGAAAGTACCAAAATAAGCTCCTCCACTAGGAGGAACAGGAATTTTTTAGGATTCTTCCAGTGACCTCACAAAGCTTACTGCCTAGAGGGAGATGGTATGCTTTTGCTAAGGCATGGAAGGACTTGGGGGCTATAGAGCTGCAGATTCCAATCCCAGCTCTGCCACTTGCTGTATGACTTGGGTCAGTTACTTTCCCTCTCTGGTCTTGGTTTCCTTACCTAGAAACGAGATGAACAAAAACTGTCTTGCAGAGTTATTATGAGGCTTACATAAGATTCAAGATGGCAACCACCTGGCTCAGAGTTGGTGCTGGAGAAAGGGCAACTTTTATTGATGTTATTATTATTATTAACAGAGCAATAGCCTAGGTGAGGGTTTGTGCAGGGCCCTTTGAAAGCTGCCTGTGAGCTGAGTGGGGAGAGGTATTAAAGGAAGAAGCTGTCAGGGGCCCTTCCCTAGTTCCCTCCCCGTGGCCAGCTAAGGACATGCCACCCACCTGCCTGGAGAGAAGAAGATGGTGTCAGAAATTAACTCAGAATAGGCATGATCTGGGGGAACTCTTGGCTTCGGGTCTTAGAAAACTATTTTAAGAACAGGCTTTCTGTTCCTTACCCAAAGCTTGGGAAGAAACACCCCTTGTCAAGAAGGCAAAAGCTGATAAAACCCGGAGCTCTGCCTTATCCTCCCCCTTTTCCTAGCTATAGGAACATCTCTGGCTTGGGTGAGCTAGCACCAGTCCCAGACTGCTTTGCACATGGCACACTCTCAGTAATGAATGAATGAATGGATGGAGGAATGAATGATTGGTATCTCTAGCCTCTGAACTTCAGGTTTTGTTGGAGGAGACAGACCATGGTGATTTGGGTCCTATGCGATTGAATCGCACGTGGCCAGTCTGTCCCTCTCTCTGAGACTGCTGGGATCCCCTGCAGCCTTTCTTCTGGGACCTGGGGAAGGGAAAGGAGAAGGCCAGCTTGTGGTCTCCATCAATCACAAGTGGCAGGAGTGGCTTGCAGTCATTCTGGCGAGCCCTCCAGGATGTCTGTATTTGCCTCCGGCAGTTTTCCGGAAGCAACAAGGGTACCTGAGACCTCCATCTAGAGCCCCCGAAATAATTGACAAAGTAGCTTCTCATTATGTTATCTTTCCAGCAAGCCGTGAAGACTGGCATTGCTGTTCCCATTTTAGAGATGAGGAAACAGGCTCCAAGAGCAGAAGTGATTTGTCCAGGGTCACGCAGTCAATAAATGGCAGGACCGTGTTGAGAACTGTGGTCTGCCTGTCTCCAGACACACCTGTCTGTGCCCACAGTGCTGGTTTGGTGGGAAGTCACTATAAGTGTCTCCTGTTTGTCGGAAGCAGCTACTTAGCCCATCTTAAGCTATAACCCAGCTTTCCCCGAGTGTCTTAGCCCTGGGCTGTAGTCCAAGTTCAAACGCTGAACTGATCAGGGCCTGAGGCCAGCCTCCCTCATAATCAGGAATAATCAGCAACGGGTTTATCCTTCTCATTCCTCTGATCCTATTATTCCATTCCAGAACTCCAGGTATGGTTCCCAGAGGCCCATGGGGTTGCTGCCACCGTGGATAGGGAGGGGGAGGAGAGCCAGGCCAAGTGCTTTGCTCCTTAAGGGAAGCCCCTGTCGCCCTTAAAGCCATCTGTCTCCTGCCAAGATGACCTGTCCCCCATCCCACTCCCATCACTCAGGACCATTGCTGTCCCACCCATCCAGCCCTAAATAGCTTAGATGAGCTCTGAAGCCCTGGGTCTAAAGACACCTGGAACCCTTGCTGCCCTTAAGCCTCAAGCTAGTGTCAGCTCCCCAGCCCCCGCTCCAAACAGGATGGGATTTCATCAAAGTGCATGACTTTTCCATAGGGACCTGGTTTTGCTGTCTCCTGTCTCCTATTTCCAAGGACAGAGGCATATCCCAAGGTCGACAAGCAGGTGCTGTGCTCAGAGCTGGCCTGCAGGGGGCAGGAGTCCCCAGGTCTGACTGAGTGGGTGCCCTGCTGAGTGACTGGATTGCCACAACCACACTGATACCGGGTGCAGCTGTCCCTTTAAGACTAATGTTGGGGGTGTGGGGAGGGGACACTTCCTACGCTCCCAGCACCATGCCAAGCCCTTTGCACAGCTTATCTCTTTAATTCTTCACAAGAGCCCTAGGAGGAAGGTTCTATCAGAAACCACATTTCATAAATGAAGAAACTGAGGCTCAGAGAGCTTCACATGCCCTCGTGTTAGAACATAGTCGCTACATAGTTACTAAATAGCAGAGGGAAGATTTGCACTCTAGTCTGTCTGATTCCACATTCCAGACTCTTTACCTCTTACCTCAGTGAGTGGTTCTCAACACCGGCTATAGGTTAGAATCACCCAGGGCGTGTTAGCCATTGCCAGGGACTGAAGCCCACCTAGACCTGTTAAATCAGAATCTCAGGGATCCTCATCTTGCAGCCAGCTCTGAGAACCTCTGCTTTACATGCATCAGCCCTTTCAGTTAATAGGACTGAATTGGATTCATACCTGGAGCCTAATCCAAGCTCCCCTCTAGCATCCCTGGAAAGCACTGTCTTTTCAAAAGAGTCTGCAGGTGGTCAAGTTTCTAGATTTTGTCTACAAGGCTTTCCTGGTCTCCTCCCCCAGACTAAGTCAGATTCTCCTGTTTTGCATTCTCAGAGTTCCCATGTTTCCCCATGTGTAGCATTTATCTGAAATATAATTACTGTAGTTCATTGCTATTTAGTACCTCTTGCCTGCCTGCTAGACTATAAGCTCCCTGAAAGCAGGACTGGGTTTATCTTGGTCCTCACAGCATTCCCAGAGCCAAGCACAGTGCCTGGCACATAAATATTGGACAAATGATAACTTTTCCCCTTGCATTTTAATAATTACTTATTATGATCCTTGACTTTCCCACATAAGCTTTGCAAGCAAGATAGAGGAATCCCGGGTCTCCAGAGGAGAAAGCCGAGGGCTCAGCCCCGGGCTTCCAAATCCTTCCCACTCACCTGAGTGCACTGCCCTTCTGCAGATCCCGACCCCTGGCTCTGGCCCCGCGGCGACGCCCCCTTGGTGTCGTTTTTGAGGATGGAGGCGCCTCTGAAGAGGGCGTTTGTGTTGGCTTCACACTATTCTCCATCCGGCTCCCTCTTCTATTCCGCCCTGCCCTGCCCTGTAGACTTCAAACACCCTCCCCAGACTCCTCCCTCTGTCCTGAGGGGGTGGCCCTTCCTTCTCTACACCCCTCCGCCCTGGGGTTTGGACGAAACCAGGCTGCTGAGTAACTGCCCTGATCAATCCGTAGCAGCAGCGGTGCCACCGTCAGGAGCCACGGGGGTACCTCCTTCTGCAGCTCCCTAGGGGTGAACCTGTGGCACCCTGGGGGCAGCGCCCCCAGCCGGTGGGACTTCTGACCGGCCACCCAAAGCTGGGTCAAAAAGGTCCTGGGAAAGTAGCCTCTCTGGGCTGGCACCGTTCAGCTAGTGGGTTGGGAGCTGGTTGCATCGGGACCGGGAGGAGGTTCTGCTTCCCTGTATATCTCTGGCGCCCCCTGCTGGGGAAATCTGGGTGCAGGGAACCCGGGACCCTTCCTCGGTTGGGTTCTCCGGCAGGGGCGGTGGATCCCAAATGTGACATCTGAGGCTCCAGATGAATTCACGTCAAAGCCGGAACCTGGAGGGAGGAGGAAGAGCCAGTCACCTGGAAAGTTCCAGCGGTGGGACCTTGAAGGCTGCTTTGTAAAGGGTGGCCTCTCCGCTCTGCACCCCAAGGAAGACGGCGGAAGATTCTCGCTCAGGATCAGGCAAAGGATTTCCAAAAGGTTCGTGGATCTTGCTCACGCCCTCTGTGCCAGCGCTGCCTCCATCATGTCCCGTGCAGGGCCGTCTCTTGGTTTCCTTTGAATCGGAGAGAACGCAGGCAGCGATGGGAGCAGAAGGAGCTGATCTCGGCTGTTCGCTTAGCTCTGCTTCCAGCCCCGGAGCTTCCGCCCATTTCAATGACAAGGCAAGTGTGAAAAATGGAGCATGATGGAGACGTCACAAGAGCTCCCAGGTCCTCAACTAGAGCTGCCTGTTCTCAGTCCAGCTGGAATTGCCAGGAGGCAGTTAGGATGCGTGTTTGTCCAGCTCACTGCTCATCAGAGAGCAGACGTCACCCTGGGTGTCTGTGTGTACGTGTGTGTATGTGTGAATGCACGCGCAAGGCTGGGAGCTGCGAGGCTTCCTGGCTCTGGGGGCCCAAACTAGCCAGCTTCCCCTTCTCTGTCTACTGGCCTAATTCTCAGCTACAGCTGCCATTCCAGGCCCCTCTCCTGGAGGCAATCTCCCTACAGATTTGGCTTGGGGGGAGGAGGGACCAGGGAAAGGGCGAAAATCCCGGAGGATTCAGCTCTAATCTGATGTAGGTGACCCTGCGGCCATCTCCAACTCTGCTGCCCTCTGCCATTTGCTCTCCAGGCGTTTTTCCCTGAGCCTGCACTCTCCCCTCCTGCCTTCACCTCCTTAAGAAAATGCCTGGAAAGTTAAAGTTAAACCCCCACACAAAAACACATGCACAATCCACCCAATAAATAAATAAATAAATAATCAGCGAGCGGGAGCAGGCAGACGAGTAAGAGAGCACGCACGCCTGGAGAGGGCTCAGATCGGTCCTGGAGACAGACGATCACAGGGACAGAGGGAGCCTGGGGTTGGCGGTGACTGGGACTGAAGTCTCCAAGCCCCTGAAGAGCTTCCTTCATGGACCCAGGGATCTGGCAGGGCTGCCTCAGCTTGGAATGGGCAACTGTGTCAAGTCTCCACTGAGAAATCTCTCACGGAAGGTATGTTTCTGGCATTCCCAAATGCGGGACGGGGGCTTGAGGGATCTTGCCCTCTGTCCCAGAGGTTGGGCATGAAAAGGATGGGCATCTGAACTTTGCTATCCTTCCCAGGGGTTCTGTCCAGAGCTGCTTCTCTGCTCCTACCTCCAGATACCTTCCCGTGACAGCTTTCCAAGTCCCAGGTGCTGGGCTGAAGTTAACGGCTGCATGGGGGCTGGGTTTGGGAATCTATATAAGATAGAGAAAAGATACCAAGTGGTTTTGGGGCTCCTGTACCATAAAATGAAAAGCATGGGTCCCTAGGATGTTGGGGGAGCGTCCTTGGAGCTGCCAGTATCAGAAGAGAGTTGAGTTGCGTTTTGTGCAGCAGAACTGGGGGCTCATTCATCTCCTTTGAGGCTCTCTAAGCCTCCAGAATTCTGGGTTTTGAAGTATATCCCATTGCTCCTGAAGGGAACCAAGCAGGGTATCCTCTAACACTCCCTGTCATTCTTGGGTCAGGTCAGAGAATCTCACTGAGGACAGACTGGTTCAGGGCCCCACATTTTTTCTGTTAAGAAATAGAATTCCCAGGAAATATGTTGCACAGAGGTGAATGTAAGTCACTTTCTCTATTGGATTTATTGCTTATACACAGAGATAATATCCTCTTTCAGAAATTCCTTTGGAAAGCAAAAACTTCTTCATGCAAGTCTGGGCTTGCTTTTCTAGGGTTTTGCTTCTAGTGGGCTCTGCCTGTATTTCTGGCTCTCTGTAGTCAGGCCACACAGGACTCATAGACAGCATTTAGAGGAAGAAGGAACGATAGGGGTATTTCCCTCCAATTCTTTCACTTTCCAGGCAAGGATTTAACTGCTGGCCAGAGAGGTTAAGTGACTTGCCCAGCTCCATCCAACTCCTCCGTCACTGACAGATTCTCAGTTTAGGGTATTTCGGTCTCTTCTGCTTGTCATCTTCCCCATTTAGCTAAGCTGCTCGCAGCAAATGCCTCTTAATCCTCACTCTTCCTTGCATCCTTCTGATTGTTTCTTCCGTGCCCCTCTCCCCTGCCTGATCTGTCATCTTCTTAGGGGAATCTTCTGCAACAGAGATGGCCCCCACGCTGTTGCAGAGGAGCAGAAACTGAACTGAATGCATCTGAAGGACCACAGGACAGAACGCCCTGGCGATGGGTTCTGTCCGGCACTTGAAGAGGGAAACTTAAGAACAAGAATCTCCTTCAGCCCCCCCCCCCCCTTACACAGCAGAGGGCTGCAGAGTCAGACCGCTGTGCTCTCCTTTTTTCAGCCATATGACCTTGGGCAAGATACTTGTGCCTCAGTTCTCTCGTCCGTCAAGTGGGGACACTAATATCCACCTACTGAAATGCTCGTGAGAACTAAAGTGCTATGTGCAGTGGGTAGCATGCAGTCCTCGATAAATTTTAGCTGGTACATGGTCAGCTGACTTATAATTTTTCCACGCTGGACTTTAGAGAAGGGAGTGGAGGAGAAAAGGAAAATAGGAGAGGTTTTGAGTCCATGGAGTAAGGTAAAAGATCATAAAACTTACTGTGTTCAATTTCATATTTTTGTAATAATGATAATAATTGCTTTTCACTGAATAGTTATAATATATCTAACATTCTTTATCGTGTTTGGTCCTTCCCTAAAAGTAGTTCTCTTGGCTGTCTTATAGAGAAAGGAGCTGGACTCAGAGATAAGAGCCAACTGGGAGCAGAACTGGGATTTAAACCCTGGTCTGTGCGAATCCAGAGGTGGATTTTGTTTTTCCTTTATATGAAGCTGCCTTTCTCTTTCTCCTGCTTTCAGAAATGTTACTCATAGATTCCTGAACTGACCTTGAAGGTCATCTAGTCGAAATTCCCACATGATGCAGGAATTCCCTCTCCCATCTCAGACAAGTGCTCACTTGTTCAACTTCTGGAAAGCTTTCAGCCAGCGGGTGTCATTAGAATGTGGTCAGCTCATGAGACATTCTGACCCCCGCTGTGGCCATGCCACACTCGGGATGTCTCCTTGGTGCCAGGAGACCTTATGGCCTGTGGGTAGCTGGGGAACTGGTGCTGGTGGGGCTGCTCTAGGCTCTGGGCAGCGCCCGGCCAGGCTGTCAAGTGCCATCACTAGCCGGAGAAGAACAGCCACCTCCAGGGATAACTTGGTGCCAGGCTGCATTATGATCAAGAGATGCAGTGGAAATTTTCCAGTCACCACTGGTTCATTCTTCGTGGGAGCAAATTCTTCTCCATCATTTCTTTCCCAATCGGCAAAATATTCCCCCACTTCCTCTGGAGCCAGAAGAAAATGCCTTCTGGCACCCAGCATCTCTTAAGTTGCATCATCATCATCATCATCACCATCATCATTGTCTGTCGTCACCATAGCAACGCGATTTATTTGGCTCTTACCAAGACTCCAGACACTGTGCAGAGTACTTCACATGCAATCGCTCAGTCACTTCTTCGAGAATCCTGTGAGTAGACATGAGTGTCCCCAATGGACAGAGAAGGAGCCTGGAGCACAGAGAGGTGATATGACTTGCCCAAGGGCACATGGCAAGCAAGAGGTAGAGCTAGAATTTGCCCCCAGGACTGTCTGAGTCCAAAGGGATTATCCTAAACTGCCTGTTGGAGTGCTGGGCCATGGGCTGCTGCCTCCTGCCTGGCATGTGCTCACTCTGAGCCAAGTGCATGAGATTCAATGCGAAACAAACATCATCTGAGATTGTTTCCTGGGTTAACTAAGCCACTGCCTACTGCAAGGCTTCCCTTGATCCAGCCTCCCCGTCAGGAAGATCTCTCCAGCTCTAGCCTCTATCCCAGAAGCCTACGTAAGTGTAGTGGAGCCTCTGACTCTTAAAACTTTTGGGCATCAAATCAGAATGGATCCTTGGTTCAACTGACATCCCCCAAGTTCTGGGATGACCCCAGACTGACTCCTATTGCATTCACCAACCTTGAGGCATGGACTGAGGTCCTTCACTTGGGTCTGAGTTGCTTCTTCTTCGAGGAACTGGAACACTGCTTCTCCCTTTCCAGGCCTGGAAGAAGCTTAGGGAGTTGGAAGAGAATTATTGGGGCTGTTTACAGGGCCCACCCTTTGAGGGGAAGCAGTAGAGGACAAGGTGGAGGTGGGGAGGTGTTCAGCTTTCCAGCCTGGGAGGGCAGCTAGCTACCCCTTGGTCTTAGAACTGTCTCCAAGGAGTGGTATTTTTGAGCTGGAGGAGCTTGGCTGGCAGTGGAGTCAGCATGATGGAAGGGTAGGGTGTGCAGTTCTGGGGTTCTCGAGGAAAGACAGCCCTCAGCGTTTCAGCTGCTGTATCTCTCTCCTTGGGAAGGTTCTGCTCCAAATCCCCACACCGAGGGGAGGCATCCAAGCTCAGGACCGAAGGTTCTGGGAGGGCACTGGGCATCCTGGGGGGGGGCTGGGGAAGAATAGAATGTTGTGTCTCGTTGCTGCTGTCCTAGGGGGCAGGTCTGTGGGCAGTGCTGACTTTTTATAGCTGCGTGGGAACTGTCCAGGAACACGCTGAGCTGGCCAGGCCTGGGAGCACAGCTATATTCGGTAAGCAGAGAAGGCCCCTGCCTCAGCCTCTAGAGGGCCAGGACGCAGGGCTGGGCAGGGAGCCAGGAAGGCAGGAGGGAGAAGGAGAACTGCTTCTAGAAGATGGATGAGACCCTGTAGTCTTGAGGTCATAAGCTGCGTGGACTCTGACGGCAGAGGTGTTTCATTGGGTCCAGCCAATGCTCTAAATCACAAAGTCTGGCGACACTGGGCTGATGTTAAGTAGCGCTGCCCCTTCAGAGAAGACACCCACCACCCATTTGCCCAGATCCCACCCCTTACACACTGCCTGCTTCATGTCCATCAGCTATGGCATCTGTGCTTGGAAACCTCCTTTCCAGCAGACAATCTGAGCCTGTTTTCTGTGCTGCCGGCTCTCCCCGATTCCTTCCCAACAGCCTTCAGTGGGGCTGCAGCTGCGGCAGGGTCAAAGTCAGTTTGGGAGCTTGGAAAAGTGGCTGGTCCACAGGGATTGAGCGGGGATATTGGGAGCATCTTGGAGAAGGATTTTATTCCATTGGTCTTGAGCAGAAATTTCCCATTGGTTAGAATGGAAGCCTCCCTCTGCCTCGGCTCTCTGAGCTTCTGCAGGTGCAATCCTGTGTTTATGTATGTGTGCACGTGCATGTGTGCTACACGGTGGATATCACACCCAGCCTCCCCTGGAACAGCCATTATCAGTCAAGGATCGGAAACTCCATCTGTTGGGCCAATCTAATACCTGCCCCCTGCACCCTAATGTGAGCCCAACCCTGCCACTTGACTCTGAAGAGTCTTCTCCTGAGAGCCTCTTTCCAGGGACCAGGAGCCAGGCTAGGGCCAGCCAGACAGGGAGGTGACAACGCCCTCCCTCTCTTTTGTGTTTGTGTGGTGCTGGCTGAAGAGGATGCACCAGGAGGACAAGACCAGCTACACGGTGGTGCAGACAAGTGAGGAGGGGCTGGCGGCCAGCACTGAGCTCCCAGGACGGTTCCTGATGCTGGCCCAGAACTGCACTGTCATACACAGCATGCTGGGCCCTGCCTGCATTTTCCTGCGCAAGGGCTTCGCTGAGAACAGGCAGCCTGTACGTAAGTTGGCCCAGCGGGGCCACACTCGCCTCAGCTCCGCAGGGCATGAGACGGCGCTGGGAAGATGAGGACTTCCATACCCAGCAGCTTTGTCCCCCACTGAATACATACCTCAAACCCCCAATTTGTGAACGTGGTCCCCAAAGTTTCCCCATCGTGGCTGTCAAGTGCTGGTGAGTCCACACCCACCAGCAAGGAATAATTCTAATAGCTAACACGTTTTTTCTTGAGCACTTACTATGTGCCAGGCCTTGTGCTATTATGTGCTTTGATGGATGGCCTCGTGTAAAGCCTGAAAGCAACTCCAAGGGCTGGGTCCTATCATCACCCCCATTTTAAAGTAACAGCGGGGTGGTAGAACCAGGGTTCAAACTCAGGTAGTCTGGCTCCAGGGCCTCCTGTGCTCTTAGCTACAGTGTTCTACACACAATGCTGTCCAGTAGAACTTTCCGCATTGATGGAAATGTTCTATCGTTTGCGCTGTCCACCGTAATAGCCACATATGGAACCAAATTGTTCATGTAATTCTAATTCAAACTTAAATAGCCATGTATGGCCCATGGCTGCCTGTTGGACGGCTTCCTACAGGTATTTGAATACAGTTCCCAGGAGTTGGGTAATAACGATGACGTTACATGTACCAACATTTGTGGGTTCCTTTTATTTATTGAATGCCACCTACTAAACACTTGATACTTCTTGTCTCTTGGAATCATATTAGCTCATTTCACAGAGGAAGAGACTGTGGTTCAGAGAGCTCCACAGTCCCGCAGCCAGGAAGTAGCAAATCCAGGGTTTGGACTTCAGTCTTTGTGACCCCAGGGCCCCAGCACTTCTCCCTGACCACGTTAAGTTGGGAGAAAGGAATGTGTGTGTACTCCAGTACCCCCCATCCCCCATGGTGGTGCCCATGGTTTCCCTGCCACATCGGGGCATCCCCAGCTCGACTTCAGAGCACAGCACACACACTCCCGCAGCTCCACACAGGCAGCATGTAATCTGAGGGTCTGGGACCAGGACTCGGCCAGGCCAGCTCCTGCTGCAGACGCGTGGTCAAAGGGCACTTGGCTTTACTGCTCCTCTGGGCTCTGGGTCTGCAAGAAGAATGGGAAGTAGCTGCAGTGATGGCCAGAGCACCCCATTCCTCTCCAGCACTGCAGAAGTGGGTCCTGGAGAAGTGGGAGGATGGATGAGTTTGTCCCATGAGCACATCTGCACATATGTGTACACCATGTGTGCTCACATGTCTGCTCACTTTCACTTGCTGGTGGTCAAAAGCATTGCCCCAGACCTCCTTTTTGGTCACCCAAGATCTGGGTCTGATTAGGGATGGGAGTGACGTCCGCTGGCCCCAGGCACTGTGACCAGCTTAAAAGCCCCAGGAGAGTCCAAAAAGCCATCTCACGGGGAATTTCATAAGTTCTGATGAATCCTACCCTTAGCCTCAAAGGTCACATCAAAGACCTGGTTCCTTGCAACATGCCCATTCCAAGCTCACATATATTCCTGACACAGAGCCCGTATACCTGGTTGTCCCACGAGATGTTGCTCAACAGCTCCTTCCCTTTCCAGAAGACCTCGATATCTTCCAGATGCCGGTTTACCTTGCTATGGGGCCAGTTTGAGGTGGGTGGGCAGCAGCTGTCATCACCCCACCCCTGGCCCTGTTGGCTTGAACACAGTTGAGATGCCGTGTGCACAGTTGAGATGCCACAAGCTCACTGTGGCATTCCCACGTCTTATGTGGGCACCTGCTTGGGGCGGCCGTGAACTCTGTTCTTCCTGCTCAGAGGCAGAGAGCTGTCATATGTGGGAGAATGTGGAGCAGTTTGGGAGCCAGCTAATAAGCAGGTCCAGCCAGGCACTGTGTCTCTCTATTGCCAGTCCGTCTCCATCCTGGGCAGGCCTGACAACTGACATCTCATCAGCCTGAGTCCGCCCCATGCTCCTCTGGGCCTGCTCTTTGGAGACTTCTCTGCCATCTGTTGTGCTACTTAGACCCAGAGTTTCCTTGACTCCCCAAGGAGAACTGGGCATTGCTTGAGGCTGGAGACGTGTGGTTTGGACCCTGGCAGCAGCCTGTGGCACTGGCAGCCTCTGGGGTCTGTGCTGTGTTCTGTGGCAGGGCCCGGCAGGAGATGGCAGACAAATTGGAGAAGGTGGGGCAGTGCCCAGGAAGCAGGGCAAAGCCCCACTTCAGCCTCCACACCCTCTTCTTCCTCCTCCTCTTCTTCCTCTTTCTCAGGCTGCCTGTCGAGTCCCTGCTTTCTCCCTCCCTTTCAGTCCCCTTTTTCTCCATTGCCCAGGCAGGCCTCTTCTTTCCTGCGGGTCCTGATTGCATTGGGTGGTGCTCTCTTCTCTCTGTTGTGACCTCCTGCTGATGCTGTTTTATTTACAGGTCCTTACTCCCGACCAACTCTGTTCCTGGACACATTCTTGTGTCTGGAATAAGGGGCCGGGGGTACAGAGGTGCTGTGCCCAGCTGGGTGGGGCTGTTGGGTCCTCGGGCATCTGCTGTCCAGGGCCCAGGAGCCCCCAGGTCAATGGCCGATGGGGGGCAGCACTATTTTCCCTCAAGGACATGCACGTCTTTCCTGCGTCCCCGTCCCCTCCCATCCAGTGCCTGCTGCCACCTGCATGTCCCCAGGTTGACTGCCCAGCTGCTAATAGGACACATTCTTTTGTTTCAGGACAGATCACTGCGGCCAGAGGAGATTGAAGGTAAAACTTGGCCTCTTGGAGGGAAGACTTCTCAGTCCTCCAGGAGGGTGCGGGAAGGGAGGTTGGTGGGCAGAGAGGTAGAGACACCTTGGCCTCTGGGAACAGAGCAGGCCCTCCTGCTGGGGCGAGGAGGAGGCAAGAGAAATGCCCTGGGTCCCTGGGCAGCAACGGCCTCTGGTTCTCCAAGCTGGTGGGCCTTTGGGCTGCTTTGGTCCCCGGAGGTTTGCAGAGTCCCACCCCTGACCACGTGTGCCCTTGCTTTCTTCCCCAGAGCTCCGAGAGGCCTTCAGAGAATTTGATAAGGACAAGGATGGCTACATCAACTGCCGGGACCTGGGCAATTGCATGCGCACCATGGGCTACATGCCCACCGAGATGGAGCTCATCGAGCTGTCCCAGCAGATCAACATGAACCGTGAGTGCCCGTCACCAGCACCTCCTGCCCTCCTCACCCTTGTCGTCCTCTGCAGATGATGAGCCTGTGTTCCAATTCCAGGTCTACCACTTTCCAGTTCTGGGATCTGGGGCAAGCCACTTAACCTCCCTGAGACTCAGTTTCCCCACCTGTAAAATAGGGGCTGTGATAGGAGGAGAGGGGCACAGGATGTAAATTAGATATGATATGTAAAACAGCCCAGTCCCTGGCACACGGAGTTGGGCAGATGAATGCTTGAGTGTGAGTAGTTTATTTGGTAGGTGAAGGAAAGCATTGGTGGGGAGTAGGGAAGTGAGACAGGGAAGGGAAAGGGCCAACATGGTGCACAATCAAACCAGCTTCTGCTGTGGGTGCCTGAAGCTTAATCCTGTGGGGGCTCTCAGGGAGTTAGGATAGAATGCCCACCTCAAGGTGACCTCCATTCTCCCAGTGCTCTGGCTGGTATTTATACTCCAGCTGCTGTCAGTCACTGGTTGGAGGCTGTCGTGAACTAGAAGGTAGATGGTATCAGTTCTCCAGCACTTCCATCTACCCAGGAAGACAGTTGGAAGTTGAGCTTCCATTTGCACAACATTGATAAGGCTCAAGGAATTGGGCCCATCACCCATAACTTCTGTTGGTCTCTCTGCCTTTCTTTGTGTGTATCTCTGCCTATCTCTGACATTGTCTGCCTGTCTCTGTGGTCCAATGTTTCTTTCTCCCATCCACATCTGCCTGTGTCCACTTCCTGCCCTGTTCTTTTGGTCAACCCCTGGCCAGTCCTCTGAGCCATCCTTTGAAAACCACCTGTCTCTGGTCCCCTCTCTGTCCTCACTTGACATTTGATTATGCCCTGGACCCAGCCCTGAGCAGGTCAAGGAGGGGTTGGCTGCTCTGTGGGTTGCTGCCTCTTTAAAGATGGAGAATGGTGGATGGGTGATCTAGCCCTTTCCTCTTTTCCCAGTGGGTGGCCACGTGGATTTTGATGACTTCGTGGAGCTAATGGGGCCTAAACTCCTGGCAGAGACGGCAGATATGATCGGGGTAAAGGAACTGCGGGATGCTTTCCGAGAGGTGAGTGATGGGCACTGTTGAGGCAGGGGGTAAGTAGGCTGTTCGAATCCCCACCCCAGGACGGCTACTCAGAAAGAAGCCTGATCCCTAGGTCCCAGACCAGGAGAGGGAGCTTGGGTAGAGAATGGTCTCGGAGGAAGGGGGGACAATGCCAAGGCTCTGGAGAAGCTCAGTCCTGGGATCTGCTGCATCCAGACCCCATGTTGTAGATACCTCTCCCTCCTTCTGCCTACTCTAGTTTGACACCAACGGTGATGGGGAGATAAGCACCAGTGAGTTGCGAGAGGCCATGAGGAAGCTCCTGGGTCATCAGGTGGGGCACCGAGACATAGAAGAAATTATCCGAGATGTGGACCTCAATGGGGATGGAAGAGTGGACTTTGAAGGTAGGTGGGGCTTAAAAATGGGAGCAAATCCAGGTCACCAGTAGCCATCCATGGAACCCTTCAACCATGTATCATCATGTAACCATCAATCCACCCCTAAACTTCCATCCCCTTACCCTTCTATCCTCCCACCCTTCCATCCACCTCCCATCCCTACACCCATCCATCTATCCATCCATCTCCCTACCCATCTATCGGTTTGTCTGTCTACCCATCTTTCCATATCCATCTCTCCATCTGTCTATCTATCCATCTCTTGATCTGTCCAGATGTCTATCCAGACATTCATCCATCTCTAAAAATCATCCACACATCCATTCATTCATTCTTCTGTGCATTCACCCAGGCATTCCTCTCGTCACCCATCCATGCATCTATTCTTCTGTACTTCCATTCATAGGTTCATATATCCCTATCCATCCACCTGTACTTTTACCATACTTCCATCTATCTGTATTGTCATTTCCCCATCTGTATCCATCTACTCACCCATTTATCCATCCCTGTATCCATCTGCCCACCCACCCTTCTCTATCCATCCATCTGTCCACCTACTCATGTACTCATCATCCATGGTAGGTATTTCTGAACACCATGTTCCTTAACCTGACACTCAGACCCCCTAGGATCTGACTGCAGCTCCCTCCCCAGCTGCAGTTCCTACCATCCTTTCACTCACATGGTCCCTTCAACACATTCCAGAATACTTGAGGTCCTAGAACCTGCTTTGCTCTCTTTTGCCTCTAGGCATCAAATTGCCATTATTTTTGCTAGGATGCCTTTTATTCTGTTCTTCACATCTAAGAATTTTAATTCTATTCATCCATCAAGATCCAGAAATGAGGCTGTTTTCCCAGAACTTCTTCCCTGGCTCCCCAGACTGAACTTCCTCTTTTCTGGGCTTTCAAGACACCTCAGGCTCACCCCTGGTCTTCACACTGTCCCCTAATTGCTGGTTGTAGTTGTCTCCCCACTTGGTTCTGAGCTTTTTGAGAAGAGGAACTACATTTTATTTATCTCTGCATTTCCTACATAACAGGCAAATAGCAAATATTCAGTACCTGGCACTTAGAAAATACTTGGTATACTTTTTTTTCCTTAAAGTTTAATGTGAAAGTACATGCTCGAAGGTGGGGAGTGTGGGCATTCTTTAAAGGAGGGGAAGCTTCAGTATATGTTTTTAAAGGGTTCAATAGTAATCATCATCATTTATTGGACACTTATTATATACCAGTCACTGTACTAAGCAGCTTTACATTTACTATCTCTTTTAATTGTCACAATCACTGTATGGATTGCACTATCAGGTTCACTATATGAAGCTTGGAGAATTAATAAAGCTTGCTTGAGATTGTCTAGCTAGTAAGAGACTAAACCGGGACATAAACTCAGACCTGGAATATCAACCACCACAGTCCTGTGCCTAATGCCACTTGAGGCACTATGGGATACAGGGGGAGGAAAAAAGTAAAACATCAATTTTGCACTCCAGGAGCTTGCATTCTGAACAGAAAGACCACATAGGAAGACATGGACGTATCAGGTCATGAGTATGTCCAGAACACAAAGGATGGAAGGCCTTTCCTGGGGAGTAGCTGGACTTTATGGGAAAGGAGTGTATGGATGGATAGAGAGGAGGCTTTGCAACCACCAAATATTCTGGAATTCTCAGACTGCTCTGTGTTCAGGTACTTGCCCACCAATCTTCCCTGAAAGCCCAGCACCCCCCATTGATTCTGCCAACATGCATTGTACGCCTACTCTACACTGACACGAGATCCCTGCCTTGAGGATGATCCAGCAGGCTGTGGAGCAGAGAGGAGGCACCCATGCTAAGCTAGAGGGAAGGAGTAGGGAAGGCTTCCTGGAGGAGGTGATACATAAGCGGCGCCTTAAATGATGAGTAGGCACCATCAGGTCAAAGAGAAGGGAGGGGAAGCCACCTGTGGGAAAACTGAGCCGTGAGAGAGAGACTGAGAGCCTGTTGGACTTGGGGTGCTGAAAAAGAGGTCTCAGTAGCTAGAACATGGAGATTGGGGTTGAGCAATGAGAGATGAAGCTGGAGATGTCACCTGGGACCATATCGGGGGGGGGGTGCTGCAGCCACATCCAGGCATTGGACATTATCCAGCGTGGAGCCTTTCAAGGTTTAAACAGGGGTCAGATCTGCAGATTAGAAAGCTCATGCTAGCTGCTGGGTGGTAGATGGATGCAAGGGGCAGGATGTATGTGGGAAAGGAACGCAGATGAGCCCCGCGTTAGCCACAGTGGCACTGGAGGGGGGTCGCTGACCTGAGGGAGGTTTGCAGGCAGGGTCCCAGCCAGAGCGGGGCCCTCATTTGCCACTTCCCCCCCACCTGCCCCTGTGCCCTCCCAGAGTTTGTCCGGATGATGTCCCGCTGAGGCAGCGAGGGCCTCTCCAGGATGTCAAGCTCCCACCGGTGGGGAGAAGAGGAACCAGAGCACGTCTCACCCCGCCGTAGCCACCGAGAGCCCAGGATGTACTGGCGGAAGGGGCCTGCCTGCCCCCACCCTGGACCCCCACCCCTCCGCACTGTGAAAGACTCACAACTCCTGCAACTGGAAAGGGGGGTGCCCGCCGAGGAGGAGGCCACGGTGCCAAGCCCCGGCAGAGGTCGTGCCAGGCGCCAAGTGCCACGTGCCTAGCCGCTGCTGGCTGGGTGGGCCAGGGAGCCCACTAGCAGCCCCCACACAGCATGTCCACTCCGGGAGGCCCAGCCTCTCGCCACCCTTAGCTCTGTGCCCGACCCAGCTCGCCTCAGCCCTGTTATCTCAGAAACAATAAAAACGTTTCCAAGAGGAAGGCAGCAGTGGTGGTCTTGGCTTCTTGGGGGCCTGGTTAGATGACATGGCTGGTCTCCTTGAGCCCTAGCCCCACGTTAAGTATGGCGTCCCCAGGGACCTCCACACTCATCTCAAAAGGCCAGAAAAGGGGACTGGGAAATGTAGTTGTTTAGCTGGGGACCCAGCTGCTCCAAATAAAACCAGGTTCTCTGAGATGAAGAGAACGGATATGGAGTGAGTAAGCCTCTGGCAGGGTCTGCTACACTTCCCGTCTTCCTGGAGCTTACGTACTGATTGGAGAAACACACGTTAAATAATCATGTCATTCTATAGTTAGATTTTCCATGATCCTGCATTTGCAGAAAAGCAGAGGGATCTTGGAAGGGTAGAATAAAGAGGGAGGCCTGACTCATTCTGGGAGGTCAGGGAGGGCTTCCCTGAGAAGTGATGACAAGGTTTTGCCCCAGAGGAGAAGCCAGGGTGTGTGAGGGGACAAATGTGGAAATAGCTGCCATCCTCTGCTGAGTGGGAAGCAGGATAGTATAGGAGTTAGGTCCTGGGTTTACTTGCTGTGTGACTTTGGGTCAGCCATGTTCCCTCCCTGAGCCTCAGTTTCCTCATATGTGATATGAAGATAATAAAGGATGTGGTCAGCACACAGTAAGTGCACACAGGGCATTGCATTGCACACCTCCAGGGGGTGCTATTCACTTAGACTGCAGTGGAATTGTGCAACATGGCACTATTGAATAGGCTGCATTATAATAATTACAATTAACATCTGTAAGTGAAGGGTTGGAGGAACCCAAAGGAAGGATATGTGGGTAGAAGTTACCCAGCATCTTGTCAGGCCTGGGGCTGCTTGGATAGGTGTGTGGGGTGGGCTAGTGTACTCCAGACCAACGGTTCTCAAACTTTAGCATGCATAGGAATCACCTGGAGGATCTGTGGAGCCACCGATGCCTGGGTTCCACCCCCGGTGAGTCTGATTCAGTGTTTGGGGTGGGGGTGGGGGTGGGGTCCTAAAATTTGCATCTCTAATAAGCCCCCCAGCTGCTACTGCCTGTCCATGGACCACATTTTGAGTAGTGCTGATGTAAATCCCAGACACCTGGGACGCAGGTGTACTTCCAAGCAGCTGGGGGAGGCTGTGCGACCCAAGGCTGGAGCTGGAAGGTGGGTGGAGCAGCCCTACCCCATAGGCTGCAGCAGAGGGAGGATCTTTGTTCTCAGACCTGGTGGGGGCCGTGGGAAGGACTGTGGGATCCGGCCTGGGTAATCCCCGTGTCCTGGAGGCCAGCGGGGCTGGGAGCTCCAAATTCCCTCTAATAATCCAATTCTGAGGCTAAGCCCTTGGCTCCATGCCCCACTGGACAGCCCTGCCTGTTCCGTACTAACTCAGCTCTGCCCCAAGACCCCAGGTCTACACTATTCCAGAATTGCGATGGCTTGGAGGGCTGGAGGAGCCACGTGCAGAAAGAAGGCTTCTGTGGACATCTCTGGGAGCTAGCAGGATGAGTCCCAGGGATGCCAAAGGGAGGGTATAGAGTTGGGGTTTAAGCAAGGGCGTCTCTTCTCCCCGTGTTGCTGCCCCTAAAAATCATAGGCAAGGCAGCTGTGAGAAAGGGACTTGAGAACATAGCCAGGCAATGTTCAGAGGAAACTTAAATGCTCTTCATAGGTGGCTTGGGGCCAGGGGTGGCTGGAGGCCAGGCTTCTGCTTCCTTCACTGCTGAAACTAGAACTCTTCCCCTTTAACTTTGTTTGAAGAAAGGATTCTGCTACTTTTTAAGAACAGAAATGTGCTTTTGTACATTGTCCCCAGGCAGGAATTCTTTTCTGCTGTTACACTACTGCTTTAGTACCTCCGCTGGGGGGAAACCCGGTGGGTGTCATCTTAGAGGGGCTTGCACTGGTTGCAAGATCTTAAAACTGATCCTGGATTTGCCTCCTTGTGACTTGTAAAAGCCAAGTCATTCATTCAGCCAACTGATATTTATTGAGCATCTACTACGAGCCAGGCCCTGTGCCAGAGTCCCTGTCCTCCAGGAGCTCAGACTGTAGCAGTGGAAACAGATAAGAAAATGGATAAATAAAATACAGTGGCATAAGTGAAATTGTCAGGTTAGCCTAGGAGCAGTGAGGGTATAAAGGGGACACCCATGCCACTCTGGTGCAGTGGGGGCGTCAACAGAGGTTCCCAGGCGGGAGGGGACAGAGTCTCTCGGGCCTGATGGATCCCTAGCACTTAGTCAGAAGAGGTGGGGGGAAGAGTGTTTCTGGTCAAGAAGACAGCATGGGCAGAGGTAAGGGACAGTTTGGCCCTTTAAGGGAAACTGGGCAAAGTTCCATCTGTCTGGCGGACTGGGCTGGAGGTTGTTGCAGAGATAGATGAGGCTCAGGTGGAGGCAGGCCTGATCCTGCTGCAGAACTGGGAGCGTGGAGAGCTGCCTTCTTGCGGCAGCCAAGCCCAGGGGCAGCAGAAACCTTGCTGCCTAGGAAGGGCTTGCCTGGGGGGACAAGTCTGTCTAGAGGGTGGAGGAAAACCCAGGGCTTGGAAGCATCCCTAAGGCCACGTGGTTAAGAGTGTGGGCTCTGACCGGAAAAGAGTAAACACCACTGCCCGGGGTTTTGCCAAAAGGATCAAATCGGAGTTGGATCACACATCTCTAGATCCAGCTACCAATTTGGAGGAAATTCCAAGGACGGAGGAACATGTTGAACTATATAGCACAAGGGAAACTACAGGTCATACGGCTTGGGTTCTTCAACAGATAATGTCTTCAGCAGAAAAAGAAAGGGACGGAGAGGAACTGGTAGATTAAAAGGGACTTGGAAGTCCTCAAGTTAAAAAATGTGAGCCTGACTAAATGACGGAGTCCAGGGATGTTTACTCGGGTGAGAAAAATTATAAAGAAACATGAGGAAAATAGTCCTGTCAAAGTCAGAAGAGTGCTTGCTTTGGGAGGAAAGAGGGAGAGGGCTGGGATATGGAGGGCGCCTATAGAAGTGCTTCTGGGATATCTGGCAAAATTCTATCCCTTGACCCATGGGATCGCTACGAGGGTGTTCACTTTATAATAACCCTACGATTCTGCACATTTGCCTGGTTTGGTTTTCTGTTTCTGTGTCTTATTTTACAGTGAAAGGGTTAACAACAAAACAAAGTGTGGGCTCAGGAGCAGCTCTCCGGGTTCAAATTCCAGTTTTGCCACTTACTAGCCGTGTCATCTTGGATAAGCTACAAGACCCTCTGGGTTTCAGTTTCCTCACCTGTAAAATGGAGCTGGTGTTATAGGGCTGTTTTGAAGATTAAATGTTAGTGTACATGAAGTCTTTACAATAGCACCTGGCCTGCAGTAAGCCTTATGAAAGAAAGGATTTGCTATTATTATTGTTGTTATTGTTATTCTCCAGTTCTCTATCCCTCTTCCCCATTGTGTGTTGTTCTAGTTTGCTAATGCTGCCTTTTCACAAAACACCAGAAATGGATCAGCTTTTATAAAAGGGGTTTATTTGATTACACAGTTACAGTCTGAAGGCCATGAAGCGTCCAAGGTAAGGCATCAACAATCGGGTACCTTCACTGGAGGAGGGCAATGGCATCTGGAAAACCTCTGTTAGCTGGGAAGACATGTGTGCTGGTGTCTGCTCCAAGTTCTGGTTTCAAAATGGCTTTCTTCCAGGATGTTATTCTCTAGGGTCCCAGGATGTCACTCATAGTTGCTCTTGGGGCGTTTGTGCTCTCTTAGCTTCTTTGGAGCAAAAGTCTTTCAACGGTCATCTTCAAACTGTCTCTCATCTGCAGCTTCTCTCTCAGTTCCTGTGCATTCTTCGAAGTGCCCCTCTTGGCTGTAGCAAGCTCGCTCCTTCTGTCTGAGCTTATATAGTGCCCCAGTAAACTAACCAAGGCCCATACTGAATTGGTGGGGCCACACCTCCATGGAAATTATCCAGTGAAAGATCTTGCCCACAATTGCGTGATCACATCTCCAGGGAAACATCTAATCAAAAGTCTCCAACCCAATCAACACCAATACGTTTCCTGCCCACACAAGACTGCATCAAAGATAATGGCATTTGGGGGGACATAATACATCCAAACCAGCACATGTGTCCATGCCTCAGTGATTCCCTTTCTCAAGGAAAGGAGAAGGGAGAACCAGCCATGGCTGTGATGGAACCTCTCATTGACAATGACAAGATAATCACAGTTTAATTCTGGGCTCTGGCTCTGTAACTGGGATTGACCGTCTGCACAACCCTGAGCCAGAAGGCCGTGCCTCTGGCTCAGGTTTCAGGGCCAGAATATCCCTTCACCTCCCCTGGAGGTGCCTGCTCACCTGCTCCTGCTTTCTTGCTGATGCCTGCCTTTTCTAGAAAGGGACGGAGGAGCCGAGTATCATGACGGAGGCCAGGACTTGGCTGGTAACGCGGACCCCAGGTCTACACTTCTCATCTCTGCGATGTGAAGGCAGGCCCACTTTCTCTTTGAGCCTCACAATCTATTATTAATGAGAATAACTGCATCTGCCTGGTGGGCCGGTTGTGAAGAAATAACCCAGGCATGGTGCTTAGTAGAGAGTCTGGCTCAGGGCCTCCACACAGGCTGTTCCCTTTCCTGAATGCTTTTCCTTGTACCCTTTGAACAGCTTACTCCTTCTCATCTCTTGGGCCCATTGAAAGAAGGAAGGAGGCCTCTACCCCACCTCATTTATTTTCTTCAGAGCACATATGAAACTTACGATCTGGCCATATGATATTAATTACTATATTATGTTATGTTATATTTTTGTTTATCTGCTTATTGTTTGATACCCCTTACCCCTTGCTAGAAATGTAAGCTCCAGGTCGGCAGAGACCACTTCAGCAGTATCTTCAGTGCCTTGGAGGCTTTTAGTCATTATTTAATGACTAAAGGAACAAAATTAACGAGAACACAAATAAATACGTTTGTTTGCTTCATTATCACCTGTCTTCCCTCAGTGGGTTGTGGGGAATGGAGAGGCAGGGATCTGGTCTGGCTTGCTATCTACTGTGTCTCCCAAACACCTTGCACGCTGTGTAAGCACCTGGATGGGAGCCTGGGTGCAGGGGGGCTGGCCATCAGAGGGTGGGCTCCAGACACCGTCCCCAGTGGCTCTCCTCACTTCAGTTCTCCCTTCTCTCCAATGCTGGGTCTTCTGGGACCATTTCCCTTCTGCTTGAGTCCTCAAAGTTGTAGGTGGCACCATGTAATGGGGAAAAGATGAAGGATTTGGAGTTGGACAGACCTAGATAGATTTTAGTCCTTGATCAACCCATTTACAAGCTCTGGGAGCTCAAGCTGGTTGCTGAGGTCTGTTTTTTCATCTCTTTAAAGGGAGAGAGACAACCTAACAACAGCAACAACAGTAATGATCATCTGCATGGCAGGGTTTTCAGTGAACAAATCGGGTACCAGGCATGAAAGCCCAATGGGGCTGGGACGGTCCACATACATGTGTGGTGTCACTATTGTTAGTAGCTATGAATGTTTGAAACAGCCACAAAGGGCCAGATCCTAGAGTGAAATTAGAGTTCTGTTAAAGACTGCTAGATATCTCCCAGCAAATGTTCTCCTCATCTTCCTTCCTAAAACCCTCAATTCCTATAACATTTAGAATCAACATTCTATTTCCCAGTCTCCCTTGTAGCGAAGTAAGCATTATGCCCAAGTTCTGGCTAATGGGATATAAGCAGGTATTTAGGTGCAACTTCTGGGAAGTATCCGATGTCCTTAAAAGGGGAGAGGAGCATGGCTTTCTTTGTGTTCTTTCTTCCTTCCTGTTAACTGGAATGTGGTTGTGGGGTCGGAGCTTGAGCAGCCATCTTGTACCATGAGGAAGAGGTCAGGGTTGAGGATGGTGGAACAACAAACAGAAGGAGCCTGGGTCCCTGGCAGCTTCTGGAAGCCATTCCCACAGTCCCGGAGAGCCTCCTTCCAGAATCCTATTTATAAGACAGGGAAAAAACTTGTGTCCTTGAAGCCATTGTTACTTTGGATTTTTCTGGCACTTGTCACCCAACTTAAATGTAAGTCAGTCAAGCTCCAAAATGGAAGAGTTCAGATGGGCTAAAGGAGTTTTATTTTGAATTAACCAACATGTTACCAGCTATGTGCCAGGCATTCTAGTAGTCTTTTACAAATATTAACTGATTAATTCTCACCGTAACTCTTTGAGGAGGAACTACTGTTATCACCATTTTATTAGTAAGTCCTGGGAACTTCATGGGAGAGAGGAGGGTAACAGTTTTTGGAATGTTTTCTTTTCAATTCCTGCCTCTGTTCATTCTTTCATTCGACAAACATACATTGAGCACCTACTATGGGCCAAGTCCTTTGCTGGGTGTTAGGGATATGGAGACAAAAAAGCAGATTCGATCATTGGTTCCATTGTGTTTACAGTCTAAGCTATGTTCTCCAACATGGTAGCCTCTAGCCACATGTGGCTTTTTAAATAGCCATACTAGGTACATTTCAAGTATTCAATAGTCACATGTTGTTGGCTAGTGGCTACAGTACTGGGCAGTGCAGATGTAGTATATTTCCACCAGGGCAGAAGGTTCTGGTCTAGAGAGACAGCTGGCAAATAAACTGGCCGTTTACAATCCAGTGTGCATTCCTTCTCATTGCTTCCCTAATTTGTCCAATTCTAGGGAAGAGCCTGGAGAAAATAAAGATGCTGCTACCACTTAAACAGTGTTGGCTGCGGTGGTGTTGGTCTGTGTTCAATCCTTTTCATTCATCATCTCACTCCACCTTTTCAACTACCCCGTTTTACAGATGAGGAAACTGAGATTCAAACTGTAAGAAACAAGGTCTGTCCCTGGAGTTCCTGACTCCAACAAATTGTGTCCCTAATACAATGAAAAGAGATTGGCGTGCCTACAATGACCCTCTATGACACTCTCCTGAAGTTCAAAGTTTTACCTGAAGTTCAAAGCTTTACCTAATCCTCATCCCAGCTAGGAGACTAATGGCTATCACCCCATTTACAGATAAGAAAACCAAGGCTCAGGAGAAAAGTGAGTTGCTCAAGGCCACCGAGAAAGGAAGGCTCCTGCTTTTTCTGTCTGTGGCCTCAGCCACTCCGGGCCTGGCTGGCTTCTTTGCTGTGACTCACATCCTCTGGGGTGAGCACGGGCACCTCCAGTCCATTCCCTTCTCCTTCCCGTGAAGTGGGGACCCGGTCAGGTCTCTTGTTTCAACTTTTGCCCACTGGGCAGACTTTGCAGGCTGGACCCCACCTCTCTGGATGGCTCTGGTCCCCCACTGCAGTCTGACTTCCAGAAGCCCAGGGCGAGAAAAATTGGCAATGGGACCAAACCACCCACCTCAGGGGCTCCAAGAACTGGCAGGACCGGCTGGGCAGAAGGCAGGCTGGCTCCCGCCCCATCTCTGTGTTTACCTTTTGAACTTTCATTGTAAGCTTATCTTTAAGGGGGAAAAATAGCCCACATGCTTAAAATAGGCAAGATTTAATTAACATCATGCTTTGTTCTTCTGATGTTTATCTGTACAGGAAGGTACACTCCTTTTCAGTTTTGTGGATCAAGGTGGAACTGCCTCTGGAGCTCAGAAGCAGTGGTTCCATCTTGCACTTTTACACTCTGGTTCCTTTTGGTGTCCCGTGCCCCCACCCCACCACCCCTGCAGGTGGGTGTCCCAACTCCTTAGCCTGTGTACTTCTCCACCAAGGCTTTTGTCATTTATCAACTGACCAGTTTTATATGTTAAAATTATTTCTTCTAATTTGATTTGTAGCTGCTGTGCATTGAGGCCCTAAGAAGTAACAGGCTCCCCTTTAAGGGCTCCTAAAACTTCTGTGGGGTGAGGCTAATAATTATATCCACTTGACAAATGAAGAAAATGAGGCCCAGAGAGGAGAAATTAGTTTCTCAAGGCTTCACAGCTCTAAGAAGTGGACTGAGGCTTTGAGTCCAAGGCTCTATTCCTGAAAACACCATCACTAACATTTTCTGAGCGTTTAGCTATGAGCTTAATGGTGCCACAGTGCTAGTTTTTTTTTTTAATTCAATTTTATTCAAACACATGCACATAACATACAATCATCCATGGTATACAGTCAACTGTTCACAGTATGATCATCTAGTTATGCGTTCATCACCACAATCTATTTCTGAACATTTTCCCTACATCAGAAAGAATCAGAACAAGAATAAAAAATAAAAATGAAAAAACACCCAAACCATCCCATCCCATTTGTCATTTAGTTTTTATCCCCGTCTTTCTACTCGTCCATCCATACACTAGATAAAGGGGGTGTGATCTACAAGGTTTTCACAATCACACTATCACCCCTTGCAATCTACATTATTATATAATCATCTTCAGGAGTCCAGACTGCTGGGCTCTTTAGAGTTTGGTAGTTTCAGGTATTTACTTCTAGCCATTGCAATACATTAAAACTTAAGAGGTGTTATCTATATAGTGCATAAGAATGTCCACCAGAGTGACCTCTTGGCTCCATTTGAGATCTCTCAGCCACCAACTCTATTTCGTCTCATTTTGCATCCCCCTTTTGTTTAAGAAGATACTCTCAGTCCCACGATGCTGGGTCCAGATTCATCCCCGGGAGTCATATCCTGCATTGCCAGGGGGGCGTCAGGTCCCATGTAAGGGGGAGCGCAGTGAGTTTACCTGTCAAGGTGGCTCAGTTGGAGAGAGAAAGGGCCACATCTGAGCAACAAAGAGGCACACAGGGGGAGACTCTTAGGCACAACCTCACACGCAGTGCTAGTTTTTAAAATATGTCTTTTGATATCTTACACTCCCACGAGGTTCATGCAATTATTCTCTCCATTTCACAGATGAGGAAACTGAGACACAGAGAGGTGAATTTATTTACCCAAAGTCACACAGTGATGAATGCTGGAGCTGGAGTTTGCACCCAGATATATCTGGCTCAGAGGGAAAGGTAACAGATTTTGGCTCCTCATCATGTGACATCAGGCAAATGACATAACTCTTCTGAGCTTTAGCTTTTCATCTGCAAAAAATTTTCCAACTTCATGATCTGGTTGTAAAGATCAAATGGGTGGGAACCCATGGCTACTGAGAATCCACTATGCCAGGGTTTGGGTCTATAAGCCTTGTCTCAATTTTTGAGCAGGACTATAGTGATATTATAATCTTTTTGTATTTTCTTCCATGTCTACATTTTCCACAAAAAGCATATCTTGCTTTCACAAACAGAAAAAAATAATTGATATTCATTTTTAAATTATCTCATTTAATCCTTACAACAACCATGAGTGGATCATCCCCTTGACCTTTTAGGAAAGAGGAGACAGGGAAACAGAAAGAAAGGGAGTGGTTTGCCCTAGGCCATGCAGCTGGGAAGTCACCAAGAAAGGAAGTGAATCCAGTACTGTCTAACCCTCAAATCAGAATTCCTGTCACTCCACAGAGAGCAAATCCGCAGTTGTGAGAGGGTGCTGGAGGTTTTAAAGTAATTTTTGCATAAAACCAGTCTCAGATGAAGGAGGTGGTAATAAATAAAGCCACTCAAGGTGTCCTTGGGTTCTCAGTTGGGGATGACCTTCCCCAGTAGATGGGAAAAACTGGAGGCTGAAGCCAAGGTCATTATTATCTGTAGAGAAATGGGCTGGGGGACTGACACCCTTTCCCAGGGTTCAGACTCCTTGCTTTCTCGATGGTCAGCCTCAAGAGCAGGCCTGGAGCTATTTGGGGACTTCTTTAGGACAGTGCTTATAGATCTGGGTCTTGGCTCAGGCCCTCCAATCTGGCTTGGCTGGTGAGAGTCTATCTATTTTATCTCCTGCCCATACCCCCATGTCAGCCCTGGATCCTCTCCTGACGTCCCCTCAACTGCTAGAAATTTGACTCCCCTCCCCTACAGCCACCCCTTTCTCCCAGGAGACTGTCCTGGAGCCAGGTTCTGTCTCTGACGAGACCCCATCCTGCTGTCACCAATGTCTGCTTGCAGTGCCCACAATTTGAAAACTGCTGGACCCTACCCTTCAATTATAAAATGGGGATAATAAATTATGAGGCTCTCATACTGTAAGAACCTCTTGAGATAAAGGCTTGGTGAATTGAGGGACCAAATACTTCTGTCAGGAAACCTGATTAAATGGATTAAATGGTACTGCAGATTTCACTACCCCTATGGCGAGTGGCTCCAGCCCACAGAGGAAACTCTTGCCCTCAAAGGGCCCAGGGTCTGGCAGCAGAAGAGGGTCTAAGTCTGTAACCGCCAAGATTTTACTTCACAAAATTTCTGGGCACTTCTAAAGGCATAGATTTAGCAATATTTTACAGTGCAGGGTAGGGCTACAAGTTGCAGAAATCAAGAACTTGGACTATTTCACTCCAGGGTAACAATTTGTTGAGTGCTTGGTTTGTGTCAGGCACTATTCTAGTGACTTTATATGCACTGGCATCTTCTTTTTTCTTTGGGGGTGGGGTGGGGTCGGTTATACCTTTACTGAGATACAATTCACATATCACATTGTTCACCCATTTGAAGTGTACAATTCAATGATTTTAATATATTCAGAGTTGTACAACCATCACCACAATCAATTTTAGAACATTTTCATCATCCCACAAAGAAACCCATGCTCTTTATCCCCCACAACTTCCCTCCAGCCCTAGGCAACCACTAATCTATTTTATGTCTTAATGACTTCCCTCTTTTAGACATTTCATATAAGTGGAATCATATACTATGTAGCCTTTTGTGTCTGGCTACTTTAACTTAGCAGATTTTCAAGGTTCATCTTCTGTAGCATGTATCAGTGCTTCATTCCTTTTTATGATTGACTAATATTCCATTGTCTGGATATACCACATTTTGGTTATCCATTCAATTGATGGACACTTGAGTTGCTTCCATTTTTTGTTGTTGATGATTATGACTAAGGCTGCTACGAACATTCATGTGCAAGTATTTGCATGAGCAGATGTTTTCATTTCTCAGATATATATACTTAATAGTGGAACTGCCTTCTTTAATACTCCTATCTATCCTTTATGGTATGAAATATTATCTCTATTTCACAGAGGAGGAAACTGAAACCCAAAAGGTAAATAACTTGCCAAAGCCACAAAGGGAGTTAAATGGTGCCAGGTTCCTTGGTACAAGGGTAGCCCAGCCAGGAACCGAATCTGAGAAGCCCTGTGGGGCCTGACCTTGGAAGTTGGGGAAGGACTACCAGAGCATTTAAATTTCCCACTGATATTCTTTCTTTAAGCATCCTGTTTTGTTTCTTTAGAACATTCATCATTGCTCTAACTAACTAATTGGTTCCTTGGTTGTTAAAAGTGTGTCTGATTCTCCTGTGGGCTCCGTGGGCAGTTTTTATTTTTTCACTGGTGCACAAAGCACACTGCCTGGCATATGGTAAGTAGGTGCGGTTGTCAGATAAAATACAGGCAACTGGGCTTCTTGTATTTATCTGCTAACTCTTGCAACCCTAGTAGTAAGGGCTCCATAAATATTTGTTGAACAAATTAATATATGGCTTTTTGTCCTGGCTCTGCCCTTAACTCGCGGTGTGACACTGAGGCAAGACTCCATCCATTTCCGAGCCTCAGTTTACACATCTGAAAAATGGGAGTTTGGGCAGCGTCCGCAGTACAGGGATTGCTAATGCAGGAGAGCGCTGGGTGGAAATGCCAAAGGGGTAAGAGAGAGCACAAGTCGTGCTTGTGTCCGGCTGACTTGCAGACCGGGTACCAGCCACGACGCCTCCTGCCAGCGCCGGGGAAGCCCCGGTCACTCCCCTTGCCCTCTGGAGGTCCCCGCGAGGCGGTCGCCTTGGAAACGCTCGGTGCCTCTCCCCCACAAGGCCACGCGTTTCCGCTGCGTTGGAGGCTTCCGATTGGACTGTCTTCTGGACGCTACCACCAGTTCGGAGCCGGCTAAGGGGTGGGGGCGGGACTATGTCCTCGTGGGACTCGAGCCCTGTGTGTGGGCTGTCTGGGCAGAATGGGTCTTTTGCCTGACCCGGTGAAAAGGACTGAGTCTTTCGGTTCGGGAGTGTCCACTGCTTCTCCTACTAGAACTTGTGCTCCTGCCTCTCTCTGAGAAAGGAAGAGGGGGCGTGAAAGTAGGCAACGCCCCCTCCAGAGCCTATTCGGTCCCGAGATCAGGGGCACCGGAAGTGCTGGCGACGTGTCATTGCGTCCTACCCTAAACCTTCCCTCCCTGGCCACCTTTCTCATTCAGCTCCGGAATTCCGGGGCCGCCTGGGCGCTGCACCCTGCGACTTCCGCCTCGAGCTGCCGCTTCAACCGAACTCCCTCCCTCTGCGCGCGCTCCACTCGTGCCTGACGGTTGGGCCTGCGCCTGGGGGTAGCCACGCCCATCTCCCCTCCCTAACAGCCAATGGGAGGGTGTCTCCTGGCGGGGTGTTGGGTAATTAATGAGGACCGTGCGCTGACTGGCTGCGGAGTCGTGGCCGGGGGCTGGACGGCGGGGTAGGTTGTTCCTGAGGTGGGAGGTGGCACCGGTGGCTGAGGAGGAGGCCCGGGAACGACATGTCCCAGGCGGCTGAAGCAGAGCGGCCAGTGGCGCTGTCTTTCTGATTCCAGGGCGGCCTGGCGGTCGGCTGAGGACGAGGGTCGGCGGAGGCTGCCCCCGCGGTGCTGCCCGCCATGCTGGGGGTCCGGCGGGTTGAGGAAACCGCCGTGGCGCTCAGGCGACTGCTGCTGCTACTGCTGATGCCGGCGCTCCGGAGGCCGGGGCTCGGCGTGGCCGGCGCGGCGGGGGCCGGGCTGCCGGAGAGCGTCATTTGGGCGGTCAACGCGGGCGGTGAAGCGCATGTGGACGTGCACGGCATCCACTTTCGCAAGGACCCTTTGGAAGGCCGGGTGGGCCGAGGTGAGAGCTCCTCGGCGGAGCCGCGGGATCCCGGGCCTGCCGGGGGGCTGGGCGCCGCCGGCCTGGGCCCCGAGCCCCTTCCTCACCCTGGGGCCACGTCTCTGGAGCGAAATTTCTCTGTGCACTTTTCCTCGGGGACCCCGTCAAGGCTCAGGGCCCTGGCACTGGCTCGAACCTACCAAGAGCCATAGAGGCAGATAGTTGGCGATAAGTTATTTTTGGACCTCGCATCCTTCTTTTTCTTAGTCCTTCGCCCCCACCCAAGCTGGGAAAGTAAAAACGAGGGCGGCCTGTTACCACCACGAGGCCTCACTGGTTGTAGGATCGATGTTCCTGGCCCGGGTGGCTCCTTTCAAGACAGTTCCTGGTCAGATTCCTGACGACCCAGAAATCAGCCGCTTTCGTTACCCCTTCTGCAGGAGCACGGCATGATTCTTAGCCAGAATACAAAGGAATTTTCCAAGAGCATGGGCCAGGGAAGTTTGGTTGTAGTTCCTTCCCCCGCCTCCCACTCTCTGAGCGAGGACTATATACGTGTGCTTAAAAGTAGAAGCTGCAGGTCCCCCCACGCCCCACCCCGGGTGGATCTGTTGAAGCCATCCTGCACCTAAGGCTGGTGGTGTGTCATCCTGGTCAACAAATGTAAGATCTGAATATTCTGTAAGAATGGAGAGAATCGGCCCCATGTGGTCCTGAGACAGAAGATTCTAGCTTATGGGGAAATGATTCTGAGTTAACTGGTTGAGCAACAGTAGTTTTACAGGGATGCGCTGTTCTCAAGGTTAGCGTGTGTATACGAATTGCCTGGGGAGCTGGTTAAAAATGCAGATTCCTGGTCCCCACTCCAGATCTGTTAGTTCTCTCCGTGGGACCCAGGTTTCTGCACCAGGGGCTTCTGATGCAGGTTGTCCCCAGACTACTCTTGGGAAAATCTGTTCTAGATAGATAACAGGTTTAAGAAGGAAGTCCCTTGCTTCATGTGTTGGCAGGAGATTTATGCTGTATGTTGGGCTTGGAGGTTGCCAAATTGGCAATATGCCTTCTCCAGACAACTTAGAGACAGACTCTCTTTTTCCATAATGCCCAGATTTGGCTTTTGTCATTTACTGGAGGGCTTAACTTAGTTATTCTAAGTGAATAACTTGCAGTGCTCTGGAGTTTGTTATAGTAGGGAATTTACTGTGTTCGGGTATGTAAAGGTCTTGGGACACAGGGCTGTTTTCTGAAGTTCTGTGTTCTGGAATTTGTTTAGCCCTGGCATGTAGGTCACAGTTGCCTGGGTTAAGCAGAGTCAGGGCCCTGGTCTTTAGTGGCTATAATGGCACCCAAAGTCAGACTTTACAGCAGGAGGTCATCACTCTCTCCATCTTGGACCCTTCCTCTTTCTTCACGGGTGTGGTTTTCCTTGAGGAAACCAGAGACAGTTTGTGGACTTTGCCTCTTGAGATAGCGGTTATGGAGACAGTGTGCAAATGTCACTAAACAGAAGGCTTTACAATGGTTACATTGTCCTATTAGGTCCTTTGTGCAGAGAATAAAGCTAAGACCACACAGGTTTAGGTTACAGATATTGCCCATGTTTAGAAATTCTGGTTTTAATTTGCTAGTGTAGGTGGTCATTTGTTTGGTGTCAGGGGTGGGAAAGGAGTTGATCAGCAATCAGCCCTGCTTTCTGTTCTTGGGTCACTGGCTCATGTTTGCAGTTCCTTTGTAAGAATTTATTGTAGCAGGTAAAATTGCATGAGACCTACCAAAACTCGTGTGTATTGGAGTCCTATCTCGAACGCAGGCTTCAGCCTCAGGCATTGTCTAAGTGGAGGTTCTCTGCTCAGCTCGGACATACAGTCTGGGTGTGAATTGTAGCAGTGTTAAGGAATGAATGGTGGTGTTGGTTAGGTGGTTGTCAGTTGCACCTTAGACCAGTCTGTTGAAACACTGCACTTACCAGGTTCCTGAGTGTAATATTTTGCTGGAATGATGTCTGAAGCTGAGATCTGTTCCACTCATGAAGGCAGCTCTCGAGTTTCTGTGCTAAGGGTGGGGCAGCCCACCAAGTGAAGTGCTTTGCCTTCTCAGCCCTGTTTGTATAAAGAGTATGCCAGGTATTTGGAGACTCTTGCCTTATGCACCTATTTACACTAATTACAAGTAGGTGCTGTATGTCAGTTTTCCCCCCCACATGCCTGTGATATTGTTTCTAGCACACCAAGAGAAGTTAATTTTATATTGAAGGTATTCCTTGCCAAGTTAGTCCAGATAAGGTTTTGGCTTGCGTTCAAATTCACTGTTTCTGTAGTTTCTTTGTAGTTCAGTATTCTTGTAACTGTGGAGTAGCCCAGGGCACCTGGTGGCATATGCTTTCATAATGTCTGTTGAAGTTCATATCTGCCTTGGGGATAGCTGGTGTCCTTAGGAGATGCTGACTACCATGAAAGGGCTTTTTTAACCTGTGTACTTCAACAGAGAGCTGTGCCACTACAGAAAGTAGTTCAGAGGTGCTCACTTTGGGATTTTGGTTTAACGCACATTCCCGGTTCCTCTGGACTTGCCTATTCTGGGTTCTCCTTGACTCTGATGAGGAAAAGACCTGGTTATTTTGTCTAAGGCCATAGAACTTGGCTGGATTTTAGGGGGAGGTTATTTCCTCTTCACAGAAAGGGATCTGCTAACCAGTTGTAGGACTTGCTTAACCTCTCTGAGCCTTGTTTTCCTTCTCAGTAAAACTCTTACCAGAGTGGGTTAAAGTATCTTTTTTCACTTGATGACCTTTACATGGAATTAAAAGTAGATCAGAAAATGGCTCCAGAGGAGAAGAAAGCTGGCTGGGGGTCTAGGCCTATGGGATTACTAATTGTGTAGCCACAAGGAAGACCCTTTCCTGCATAGCCTACCTTCCCTCTGGGGAAGGATTTGGCCTTGGGTGATAAGAGCTTCAAAGATGAGATGCGAGCTGTCACTGCTGCCTCTGATTTGCTTAAAGACACTGGATTTGTTTAGAATTCTCTCCCCCTACCGTAACGCCTGCTACCTGCAGGCCCTCCAAGTAGCAGACGTTCACAGGTAGACAATTTGGGTCACTGAAATCTCTGGGACCCCTACCTCAATCCATTCAGAATGATTCTTTTAAGAACTAGCCTTGCTTGAGAAAGAAGCAATTCGGAAGAAGAATCTAGTGACTGAGAAGCCCCACGTTGAGGTGGTGGGTGGTATTGGAGCCACAGAGAGCTTTACAGTGGTGGTCTCACGTAGGACAAATTCCTGCTCATTCTGACTTTCCCTCTCAAAACTAATTCCAATTAGTTTTATTGCTTCCATTTCTGCTTTGTCTATTCCCTAAGCTCCCTGGGGCAGAGGCATTTATTTAGTGCATATTGAGAGCATGTGCTTGCTGAGCTAGCATACCTTTGTGTCTGTCTGGGTCTCCTGTGTGAGGCATTGTATTAAGCTCATTGTGAATGTCTTTTAAACCTCACCCAACTCTGTGGGATAGGTGATCTCCCCATTTTACAGGTGAGAAATCACACCTAGGGAAACATTACACAGTGGGTGGCAGAGCCAGGTTTCAATTCCAGGCCTGTCTTATTCTAAAACCTGGGCTGCATTTTTCAAGTAGCTTGGCTTACTACCCCATTGTCCAGAACTAAGAAGCAGCAGAAATAATGTAGGCCCTTTGGTCCCCTCCCCTTTTGGTTAACTGTCTTGAGCCAACTTCAGCAGTGTGCTAAACTATTTCACTGTATTTTAGAGAAATCTCTGTTTAGAGATTTAGAGAAATCTGAATGCATAAAGGCTAAGGGTGGGGGGATCCTTTTTACTGCTTTCATCCCTTGGGACGTGGGCAAATTCAACTTTGCCTATGGCATATCTCCTGGGAAAGCAGGAAAAATATTTAAAGGTAATTCAAGGTTGTTAAGCAATTTTTATTCACATGGCTGAGTTTTCTTAACTGTGAAACTGAGACTGCCACAGATTATTGTTATTTTCTCACTTTTTCCACTCGGCAGGAAAAAAAAAGATTCCACAGACATGCACAAAACTTTCTGTGTATCTATAAATCAAATCTAGTTGATGTTCCAAATTTGTAAGGGTCATGGTTCTCATGGAAGAAGGAAATTCTAGAGCTAAGTTGGAAGAGAAGTAGCAGTCTTTTAGACTTTATAGGTTTGTGCCCCAGGGTAATGGTTTTTTGAGCCTGGGAAAGAGCTGGAGCTTGCTAGTAATTCATCCTTTGTAGTGCTACTCAAGTGCCCTTCTTTGATTTGTTCTTTTGAGGAGAAATTGGAAGAAAACAGTCTGAAGACAAAAGTGCAGTGAGTTTCCTGTTGTATTGTCTCATCGGTCCATCTGATCTCAGGCTACTGTTGGCTTACAGGAACTGTGAACAGTTAGGTTTATTTTTTTGAGAGCTTGCCCTCAGCCACTGGGTCTTTTAGTTAACATCTTACCTTTTGCCATGTCTTATCCCTTGGAGTTTTGGCGATTCAGAAGGTAAAAGCTCCAGGGATGACTGCTTTTGGGTGTCTCCTAAAGGATGTAGATGCCAAATGTCCTCAGAGTCATCATGCTGGATTTGAAGGGTTCTTGATGTCTTAATTCCAGGATAGAGAAGGCACTAAGCCTGTGCACAGAAATCACTGATCTTAGTCTGTAGTTTGGAAAGTAGATTTATGGAGCCCAGGAAAGCCTCATTGTGTTCACAGGACAAAGGAGTAAGAGAGCTACTCTCCTAAGGAGGAAGCATAACTATTCAAATCTGGGGCTGGAATGTAGTGTCTTACATTTGGGAAAATACCCCAGTTTAGTTTGTTACGGGGTGAGATATACGTAGTCTCGTTTGTCTCCTACCAAGATGGGGGGAGGGCGGGGGACAATACAGGTTCTTGGCTCTTCTGATTCTGACTGAAGCGTAAGTAACTTTTTACTTTTACATTGCTTTACTCCTTGTCAGCCTGTGAAATGGGAAAGGCGTCCCACCCCGCTCCATGGGAGCTTGGGCCTCTTAAGCCAGAGGTACCACGAGGGCTTTGGCAGATTTTCTTTCCCTGCTTGGATGGCTCTCGCCCTGTGGGGAGAACAGCACGACTTCACTGCTTTGCAGGCACCTCCTTTGTTGCTATTTTTTTTGCAAATAATATTGTCTGTTATGTACCAGGGACCAGCTAGGTATTGGGGATTCAGTGGGAACTTATATTTTTTTCTTTTGGTTTAACTGGAGGAATGTTTAGAAGAGTTGGTGAGGTAGTTTTGTGCATCTTTAAGAACTAAGATTCATGGATCTAAAGGAAATTAGAGAGCATCACTCCCTTCTTTTTATTGCCACGTTTCTCTTTACCAACCTTGGGGCTTTTTGAATGAAAATTACGTAAAACAACTAAAGCTGGTAATGTATTTGTAGTAAAGACAATAAAGAATGACTTTCCTAACCAGATATCCTGTTTGTTTT